>JPHH03000083.1:0-100007 GCA_000750105.3 Tolypocladium sp. Sup5 PDA-1
CCGACCACCAACAAGCCTGCGAAATCCGACAACTTGACGAAGACTCTCACATCGCGCGTTCTAGTGCTGGCGGAAGCACGTCCCCACGGAGCAGAGGTCCTAATAGCGAAACAGCCAGCGACACTGCCTGCGATACCGATGCTGTATCTCTTCACGTCGCAGCGTCTAGCAAAAACTGTTCTTCGTTCCATAAGCCAGCAAGTGTCGATCTGGCTGCGAAGCTCCAATGCATCATAGGGCACAAGATTGCCGGGCACGGGACCGCTCGGCTTTTCGAGCTACGTTGCCTCCTGCAAGACAACACAAGGCTCTGGATACAGGAGGCCGTCGTCCAGAGAGCGTCCAATGCTGCAGTTTGCACGTATTGGGGCTGCGGGCCGGAGCCGTGGAAACGCCCTCGGTCGGCCGAGAGCGGTGTCCTGCCGGGGTTGCTGAGGATCATGGGCCACAAGGTAGCCAAGGCAGCCAGCGGAGCAAGAATTGAGAAGCTCCGAGTGCACGTGGTCGGGCATCCTGCATCTCCAGCGAAATGGCTATCGGGGGACGTGGTGAGTGACAATTGGCCAGGTGCGTACGAGGACTATTGGCGCACGATAGCAACATCACCTCGTTTCACCGGTAGCCTTCCCGCTCTCCAGGCCAAACCGGAAGACGAACTAGAGACGATTATTGGCCATCGTTTGTTCCTCGGCAATGGAAATCCCGAGTTCCAGCTCCAATGCCAGTGGACGTCTGGTGATGAAACTTGGGAAAACGAGACCGACCTTCAGAGGCTCCAGAGCGCTGCTGTCCTGGCGTACTGGGACAGCGACCCAGGAGCGCGCAAGGGCCACGTACCTGAGCGATATCTTACGATCCTGTCCCACGAATGGCGCGACGGAGCGCTATACCTGCGGGTGCAATGGGTCGGCAGTTCCGCATGCCTCAAGGACACCACGTTAGAGGAGGTCACGAAAGCCATGGATGAGTGGCCTACAGGGTGCCGCGAGTATCTCGAAAAGCACAATATGTGGAACTGAGTTGCTGCTAGACAATTCTCGTGTGCTGTTCCCAGGCCAGCTTCCGTGCTCGCATCAGTGGTTCCCTGATGCTGGGAAGTAGACCCAAGTCTCTGCTAGCTAGCTATCATACGTCTTTGCGATCATTGTCTACAACGTCGCACTTTCATAGCACTCAGTCCTTCAATCCAATCATCAAAAGCTCCCCTAAATGTAGCCACCAAGGTACCTGCCACGCCAAAGTCACTCCTCCGACATACCTGCACGACGGAAGTGCGCTCCAGTGTCGTCGCGCTCTATCCCGGCGAGCCGAGAATGCGTGCCTGTGGCCCCGGCAAGGGCACAGAGCTCATCCAGCAGCCACCTCATGCCATGCCCATCTGGCGAATATCCCAAGTGGGCTAATATGGCAAAGGGGGCGGAGTCAACTTAGCACGAGTTCTCTCGATCAGACATGCACATGAGAACGAAAGCTTGGTTGAATGTATTTGGCAGACAGCCACGCAGGTAAGCTAGGTGTGGCCTCCCTGGGATGTATTGAGCGGCAACTTTCCTCATATTCTCTAAGCGCCTTCTCTTTCTTGACTCGACCTTACCTGTCTCTGTAGGTGGTGTCATCATGCTGCTGACCAGCGATTAATCCTCGCGTAACAAAGCAGCCCATCACGACCGCATCCGTCACCAGCTATTGCCGGCCTTACGCTTCCTCACCGCAGCCCGCACATTGTCCGCAGATGTGCCGTGATACGGGAGCGACGTTAGCTGACATTTATGCCTTAGGCGTCGTGGCGTGAGCCGTCATCGTTATGTTCGACCCATGGTCTGTCGCTTGTAATTCGTGCTGGCTCAACAAAGCCAGTCTCTGGTCTGCCATCATTTGTCGGCCAGGTGACGGTGCGGTGCCATGAGCGACGACTGTCTTGTTGCTTCGAATCCTGCAAGATTTGCCAACCCTGGAGGCCATGCCAGTCCGAGGCGCAGCGAGATGATCGAGCATGGTCCGGAGGGCACACATGTATCCGCACAAAGAACGATCCTGCTGACCGTGTGCGCTCCGGCCGTTGCTTCGTGCAAGCCGCCCGGAAATCTCATTGTTGCCGTTCTGAACTTGTTTCCGTCTTTCCTCTCGTCTTTTTCTCTTTCTCTCCTGCCTCTGGGCGATCTGCCGTCGTAGCGGCTCCAAAAAAGGCTTCAGCACGACGCACAACTCGTGCTCTCTTATCGCTAGATCCCAATCCAGAAGGAGTATGAGTTGCGTCTCCATCTCATTCACATCATCTTGGTCGAACTCAATCGAAGTGCTGTCTGTTTTGAAGCGAGAGTATTTCACCCAGCGCTTGTTCTTGGGCCGATAGTCGTCGATGAACTTGACGGCCAGGATGAGCGACGCCAGGAATATGCGATGGGGCGTGGAAGGAAGACCGCGG
This sequence comes from Tolypocladium sp. Sup5 PDA-1, assembly GCA_000750105.3. Lineage (NCBI taxonomy): Eukaryota > Fungi > Ascomycota > Sordariomycetes > Hypocreales > Ophiocordycipitaceae > Tolypocladium > Tolypocladium sp. Sup5 PDA-1. The sequence goes on from JPHH03000083.1 coordinate 2,426, forward strand.
GCCGTCGGCTCCAGTCTCGACTTGAGGCGTGTCAGGTAGATAAGAGTCGACATGAGCGGCATCACACCGACTTTAGAGGCATTGACCAGGTGCGTGATGAACTGTTCGAGGGTAGGCAGCGCAGACTCTTCGTTATAGCTTGCGCCATGCCGGGACAGCTCTGTCGACACCGAAGGCACATGCTGCTGCTGCTCCGAGCTCGTGGATGAGATTGGCAGGTCGTGTTTGATGACTCCGCTTGCAACACGCGCCAAGTATGCAATCATTTCGCGATTGACTGGCTCGCGAGCAAACTGGCTAAGCACTTCCTCATAAAGGTCGTCTGTGTCAGTGGCTCGCGGCAGCATGATGAACGGTGGGAGGATGGAACAGGGATAGACCGCAGTTGTCCGTGCGAGAGTGTAGAATGTAGTATGCGGGAGTAGGACGCTGAGGTGTGGGATACTTGTATTATATAGGCCCATAGGCGGGTGGAGAGTCTATATTGGGGTGCCGTCAGGCGTACTCGTCCCGTACGTGCAACACCCACCACATCAATCATTGTATTGCTGCCCGTTGGTAAAACATATAGACTATAGTCCGACCAATGTCACAGGCAGTGGCACGGCTTTACATGCTGCGTTTGGCGAAAGGGCGTAAATAAAGTGTCGCGACCGTAACATGCCCACCCACGGAGTGCCATGCGTAGGCCGCCCAGAGCGCTTTGAAAAGCCGCCCCAAACTGGCAAATACTGGCCACATCTACAAAGATTTGCATATCCGATTCTGGGTCTCTGAAGTGAGGTCAAGGACTTTGCATTTAAGCCGCGGAAACTACGGCCCTCATGATGACCTCCATTACTGTCTACCCAACGTCACAATGAGGAGTCTGAATGTTGGGAATCGCATTTCACGCTATCTAGACAGAGGTAGACCTCCGTCTGGAGGACCGGTTGACTTCGAAATTCGAGCCCTGGGCGGCGATACAAGCATCGTACAACTCAAAGCGTTGCCACCAAAACAGGGCACCGTCTCGCCGCAGCAGCGCATTGCCGAGCTCAGCGAGGAAATTCGGCAATTGACATGCGAACTGGAATATTACCAAAAGTTAACCGACGACGTGCTATTGCGCATTATGCCGATCGTTCATTTCCACTCGTCCGGCCTCTTCTCCATGGTTCAGAAGTGCAACGCGAGCATTGAGCGGGCTCGGCAGGAGCATCCACAGCAGGAGCATCCACAGCAGGAGCATCCACAGCAGGAGCAATCTAGGACAAGTCATGAAATGGAAAGCACGTCTTAGTGCTGCGATGCGGCCAGATTGCCTTGGGGCGCGTCGACAATGCGGTGTAATACTGCTGGGGGCTGTCGGACTGTTGGTCTCTGGGGGTGCCATTGTGCATTTGACTACATCGTTACCAACATGCATGACTGCGGTTCACAAAATTAGTTCAGCGGAGATATTATTTCGGATTCTCTTGTCGCATTCTGTTTGGCTTCTGCGACTCTGCTGAAGACGGCGGCAGCTTGAAAGTGACTCGGCGCTTCCTGACTCCTCCGTTTCTGCTCTTTTGTTGCGCTACCCCTTCAAGCGCTGCTTTGACTGGCTCCCATTCTTGCTTGGCTTGCTTCAACTTTCCCGGCTCCAGCAGTTCGTCCCTCAGAAAATAGTCAAAGAACTCTTCCATGTCCCCGTCGAAGCCGTCGTCAAGAGCTTTGGCAGTTAGTCCGTCAACACTCATCCATACGAGACATTGCGTGAGGGCTGAATGATCCTACCGCTTTTCTCTGCTTCGTTCTCGAGACTGTTCTCGCCACGAGTAGTCGCGTCAGCTTTGTGTGCCATCATGTCTTCCGTAACATCTGCTCGCCTGCATCAGTCCAAGGTGCATGTGCAAGTTATACAGATTGGCTAGTTTGACCATGCGAATGTGGACAAACGGACGGGATTTCATGGCCTAACAGCCACCAATGCTGTTGAGTAGCCAGATGGGTCCCTCCATCACCGGTTGCCGTAGAATACAAATGGCCATTGCGAGAAAGGTGCACACGGCCAGATGCTGATGGGCACGTTATGGGCCAAGACCTGCAAGTTTCGTGACGTCACGGCCGAATCGTGCCGAGAATTCCCGGAATGGTGTGCCTGGCGTAGAATGAAATCGTCTCCATCCAACTCCGGCGATTCATGCGTACGGAGCAAACAGAGAGGCACAGACCGCTAGGCTCTTGCTATATAGGAGGAATCACACCCAACGCAGCTCAGTACCGCATCTAAGAACACCTACAACCAAACAAGTCTCGCTTACATTTAAGAACGTTTTCTCGGAGCATCAAACATGGGATCTCCGGAGCGGCTCTCCGCCGACATGCTTGACGTCGAAGCGCGGACGGTGGGAGATTCGGGTAACTTCCTTCCAGCTTCAACAAATCTAGATATCCCATCACTAACCTACACCAAGACAGCGACTGGCAAAGCTCAGAAAGCGACAGCACAGGAAGTCTGCGCACTTTCGTTGTTCGCGACGATGAAGACCCCGAGGGGCCACCACAAACGCCGGGCACGCGGACGCCAACCTTGATCGACGATTCTGGCCGAGACGAGGGACCTTCTTCTGAGGAGAAGGAAAGATCGGGATACAAATGCAGTAAGCGCCAGAGACGACGATCTGCGTCGGAGAGAGCTGTCGATTGTAGCAAGGCCTTGTGCGATGCAATTGGTTGCGCTTCGCACCCGTGTGGTGGCGCAAGCTTCCGCCCGCCTCGGCGCTTCAACCCTTATCTGTTCGCGGAGTATTTGGAGGATGCGATCCCTGCCATTGACGATTTCTCGCGTAGTCTTAGAATTCTGAGGAGCGAGATGGACTCGTGGGCTGGGGTGCGGAGGCAACGTGATACCTACCCCGATTGCCACCACCGGGATACTCGCAGTGCCCGCTCAGAGCTTCGTCATGGCAGTCGTGACGACTCGAGGTCTACGGGCAGGGGCCACTGGCAATGCGAATGCTCCGGGGCATTGGCCGACGAGCATACCCCGGCACACCGGTCGAACGAAGACACAGACTCGGATCAGCCATTTGTTCGACTCAGGCCAAGGGCGTGCCGGGGGAGGCGCCGCAGCTAGAAATGACATTGTTGAGCGCAGTAAGCACATCAGTGAAATGCTACGTCTTTGTCCACATTGCGTCTTCACAGTCCACGAATCGGTCATTCCGGGCGTATAAGCGTCCACAGCAGTCCTCCTGCATTCATGATGTTAGTCTGGAGTTTACGGCTCACCTCGGTCTTCAGTTGGCGTTTTCGTGCACCTACCCTACACCCACCACCTCACCATCACGTTCACGGTTTTCCATCCGTTCTATCGCCCCCTCCTCGTTTAAAAAGTTTTGATTACATGCATATCGAATTAAACTGACGGAGAGTCCTCCATTTAGCCCTCGCATCCGCCACTTTTGCATCAGATGCCCTTGTCCCGGTCAGCCCAAGGTTCCACCATCCAACCATTTCTTAGCTCCTTGACCTCGCACCCCCTTGTTCTTTCCTCTTCTTTCGCAGATCCCTTCTTTTCTTCGTCTGTTTACTGAGCTTATGCCGCGCTGGCTTCGTAGACCTTCCCGAGATGGAGTGCTTCGGTCGGCCTGGCCGTGAACGCAGGGAGTCCCCTCAACACCGGCACGCAGGACATGGTCACCGAGTATTCATCGACTTGACCAGTCCTGGCCCTCACAGCGCCCTGGAAAATATTGACCTTACAGCCGATGAGGGAGTTCGAGATGGAGCCAGCCGGCCTGAGATAGCTGGCGACGTGGGAAAAGACACGGGCGTCCTCACTGCCAATCAGAGTAGTGAGGAGCAGCAGGAGTGCTCCGGCTTCTACTGCGCAGCGTGTAACGGTCCAATTGGTCCCCGACCGGTCGTGCGAATCTGCGGCTGCGTAAGTCTTTGCTTGCTTGTCGAGCTCATGGTACTGACAAACGCAGCTGTACTGTTGGGCATGCACTGCCAACGCCACGCGGCGTTGGAACAGGCGGGACTTTGCCTGCAACATCCGCCAGCACTGGCGTCAAGGAAACCACGACGGGAGGGAGACATTTGGACTGGGCGAGGACTGCAGCATCTGCTACGTGACTCTTTCCACTGTCGAGGACAGGTTGGACCAGGAGGACCTTGCGAAGTTGTTCCTACCCCTCTACAGTGTAGCCGCAAGCCCGGATTCATATGAGGCGATGGGTCTCTCGATGCTCGGTAAGTAGCACCGCACCACAAGGCACGATCGCTCCCTCTTGGTTGACACGATTCATCAGACAATCCTGGGTCGCCTCCTGACACGGCCGCTACGGGTTCTCCAACCCCAACGATGGCCGATGTTACCGGAGAAGCAAGCAGTGGGTCCCATTCAGAGGTTTACATGACCATGGACGTGTTCCCAATTGATCACACATGCACCGTCAAGGACCTTTTCCAGCGTCCTAAGGCCCCAAACTCCGCAGAAAAGAGCTGGGAACCGTACTTCAAGACATCCGATATCCCAGAGGACTTCGACATCGACAACTGCGGTTCCTCCGCTATTGAGGACCGCGTAATGGATCCAGATGACCGTCTCAACAGAGACATGTCCGTTAAAGCACATGTTCGACCGGGCCACTGTATGCCAGGTAAGTGCCACCACATTGCGAAACGTAGTTGCTCCCTCATGGTTGACATGATGAATCAGAGTATCATCGTCCTGCGCCGCAAACAATGGCGTCGGATGGCGGTCAAAGCAACGAGAAGCCGTGGATGGACATCTACGTGACGGATTGCTTGGAGAAATGGGACAAGGGAAATAACGAAGCCGAAGCATCCAAGACAGAGAATGACGGTCAAGACCGTGGAACTTGCTTGAGCCAAGTGATGTCCGGCCCCGCGAGACATGCCTCCAAGCAAACGTTTGATGTGGAGGCATACGTCGGATCGAGCCCCGACCTGCAAGGTAAGCGCCCCCTTGAGACGCAATTGTGCTCTCCTTATTGACACGAAGTAGGAAGCAATGCCAGGGGAGGAGATGTCGCAGGGATGGCTTCACAGACTTCTGGTCCTTCTGCTATCTCGGGCATGCAGCCCTCGGCTGTCGGAACTTACGCTGGAAACCGCGGTGGGAATTGCTGCGTTTCTGGCATCGATACCTTCGACTTCGTGATGAGGGGCGTTTGCGAGTGCACAGGGTCCTCGAACTCTACAACTGAGGTCGCTGATGGACCGAATGATTGGGAAGGCTCCCGAATTGTTGTATCGGAGTTATTGAATGCGGACATCCCATACGACCTCTTCGGGCCCATTGTTCCAGCTCGAGACAACAGTAACCGAGGCAATGGAGGCGCCTGACCAACTGCCCGCCCTGGGCATGCGTTCGCGAAACGCATTGCGATTGCGGGTTGAAGACAGGTCTGATTTCGTTGTCAAAGATGCTTTGCTGCCAACTGTTAGCTCACACTCATTCAACTGCAATACAGTTATGTCAGTCTTTTAAACTTGTAGGATGCTGAATGTTAAGCTACGGGGGCCAGGAAGCGGACTGGCGCCCATGGGCATCTTCCTGGTGACACAAGGACGTCTGCATGTCGGTGAACGGTGCGACGAATGGCGTTTTCGTCTGAACAGGTTTCCATGGTGGGTATGGGATATTTTTTGCCAGGTGGCGTGGTAAACGTCTGTCTTCCCCGCCCCCCGTCTCAGGCTGGATGGCCCCAGGTCCGCTGGCCAGACAGCTCATCAATCCCCGCATCCCTGCATCCTAACGCCGGTACGCATTGGGCGCCACAGCTTCCGCATCATTGAATAGTAGCTTAATATTAAGTCCCCAGGTCGATGGCGTTGGGGGCCGAGTCGTACATGCCTCCGACCTCACGCTTGCCACGCTTGCCAAAACACGCTGCCGTTCTCGCCATGCATGCACACACACGTCTGCTCGACCAGCCTCATCGCATCTCCTCGGGCGTCACCGTCGCCCCGTAGAAGCCGCCCCCGTGCTCCCCCCCGGACGCGTCGCAAGTCAGACACGGCGGAGATTGGCCTTCGCGGCCGCCGGCGCTGGGCTCCTCTGTTCCGCACAGCCCAACGAAATGTTATCGTGTCACCGCAGCAGCAACAGCGGCTAATGCCTCTTCACCAGCACGAAGACGATGGAGAATCCATGGGCAGCGCATGCGTGGACTCCAAGTAAAACTCATCGCGCCTGTCATCCCTTCAATCGATACCTTCAAACCTTGTTCCGGGGTTTAGTAGGCCAGCCTAGTGTACGTGATGTCCAAACTCCCACCTGCCATTTAATGACCCTCCGATGTACCCGGTGGTGCCTCAATCCCTCCGGGTACCCAGCCTGCATGATTCCACGATAAAGCTGTGGATGTATAGAAAAGAATGTGTTATTTCTCTTGCACAGAGGAACGCCATCCAGTCCCACTGGTGACAACTGGAAGCATAGAATGCGCAAACTTGGAGATTTCGTGTATGCATTTCTTGGTATCATTCGCCGTGAACACCGGCGGCTAACTCCTTCTGCACTTGCCACGTAGCTGCCACATTTGGGTCCTTCTGGGCATCGCGAAGTATATCCTTCATTCGTAGATATAACTGGTCGTCTTCCTTCTCCCATCTCCTGCCATTGGGAAACACCACCTTCCGCAATCTGTTAACCCAAGGTATCAACGGATGGTAGTATGATGTGAAGTACTCCCTTGTAGTCTTGATGAAGTCTCGTTCATGGGATACCTGACCCTTCTTCAACTCTGCTAACTCTTCCGTATCCACATAGTTCCATTTTTCAAATCGCTGAACAGGTTTGCTGTCGTCTGGGCCGTTGTAGTGAATGCATATCCAGAACAGCACCCAGAAAAACGACTCCAGATCATGCATGAAAGAGTGTTGATCGTCCAACAGAGCTCCTATAGCCATGAATGCCCTTGTACCAGTCTTTCCTTTGGCTCCTGAGGCACCTTCTCGTTGCTCTCGTATAGCAAGGTCCAGGTCGATCAAGAAAGCTCGCCAGGAAGGGTACTCGTCGTCCTCATTCACCATGAGATTGTTGATAGAGATGTCTCTTTGGAGAAATCCAGCCTTGTGCAAGGACTGGTGACCCTCAATACAGCTCTCCAGCGCAGCAAGCAGAGCGACTCTGGAGCTTGCCTTGTAGATCGGCTTTCCATATTCGCGAAGAATGACACGCTGGTGTTCCCGGTTTGGCAGGGCTTCGACGCTCGCCTTTACTGGAGATGCTGAACAGGGTCGCTTGCTCAGCGGCAGAGCGGCGTCAGTTTCACTGGACGGTCGCTTCACGCCAGCGCTGCTGCTTCGCCCTTTGCGCGAAACACTGGACGCGCTCGCACTTGACGGCATCATCGGGCGTCCCGGTCGGTAATTCGTAGCTTTGGTGACGTCCAGTCCCTTTCGAACATTGTTTCGAACGTCGTCATCAGCACCGTGGACGCGAACGGTCTCATGGTGGTAGTATCGGGCAACGTTGATGACGCCTTTCTCAGTCGCTTCTTGGACAAGTAAACCCTCTTCGTCTCGGTCCGTGTACTGCCACGCGTCCTTGATAACGAGCGGCGTCTGCGGGTCCTCTTTGCGATGGGCTTTCCAACATGTTGTCGCCCGGCCGGCAATGCAAGGCGCACGCTTCATGGCCTTGTCAATGATGAGTCGCTCTGTCCGGCCGCCTCGGTTGATCTCGATATACCGCTCGCCGCCGGATGTGATAATGGTAGGGTCAAATCCAAGTCCGTCTTCGTTCATCCAGAGAAATCCGAGGATCGTGGTCACAAACTGTAGCGCATCGTCCTCCTTGTTGATGCCGAATTGTTCGGAGGCGATCCCCCCGAGCCGGTCGAACTCCCAGACCCTCATGAGAGATCCGCAGAGAGTAAAGCCCAAGACGAAGCGACGGGTGTCTTGAGCAGCAAGAACCTCTCTCGCATACCTTGCGAGATCAATCCACGCTATCGAAGCTGTGTCGGCCTTCGGGTTGCTTTTTAGTTCGCCGGCAACGAGGATGTGTGACCAACGATATCTCGAATCCTCAGTGTCAGGGTTGTATGTGATGTCGCTATTGACGAAGCCGATATCCATGCTGCGCTTGCCCGTGGAGCCCCCCAGTGGTGTCCTCGGCTGCGCCAACAGCTTTCGTCGAGCCGCCGGAGTCGAAATGCGGTCGCCTGCGAATGCTTCCAGCTTCGGGATTAGGCCGCCAAACCAGGTCAGCACGTCGCTCTCTTTGGCGCCTGTCGGCCATCCGCTCCACCCTTCGCTGCCGAAGAGCGGATTGTCGCCTTCGGCACACCTGCGAAAGACGGTAGCAGAGACCGCCTCGAGATCTGGCACGCCACTGAAGAACGTCGCGCAGAAATGGGGAAGGCCGACATATAGATGCTCGAGCTCCAACTTGAGGATCGGGTCCACATTCTGGCGGAATTCCGACGAATTCACGAAGCCGCTCGTGTTCTGACTCCACGGCGTTTGTTGGATCGACGAAGGTATCGGTCGCGGGGGCGGGGTGGATTCGGTGACAGCGCTGTATACCTGATTCCAGATGAGAGAATCATCGGGACTATCGGCGAGCGCTGCATGTAAGAGTGGTTTGATACGGTCGAGATCGAAGTCGTCGGACAGTGACAGGCGGCGAAACACAGCTCCCAATAAGGCCTGTTGAAACGACTCGTAACAATATGGTGGCCGATCTGTCCGCTCCCATGTCCAACCAGGACGATGCTGCTCCTAGAACATGGTTGTGAGTCGAAATGTCTTCAAACTGCCTGGCACCGCAAGCGTGCCGCTGAAACGTGGGCAGTTCCACCTGATTCTATCAGCATACGCCGGTGCTGAGCCTAAGGCGCTTAGACAGCTCCATTGCCACGTTGAAACGTGATCAGGCTCCTACAGTCGTTGAGTATTTCAAAGGACTCCGGGCGCAATTTTGGGTGAGCTTTATCCCAAACCATCGACTCATAACTTCCCGCAATTTCGCTTATTACGTTGCGATAATCTCCACGATGTCTGGTGACTGCGACGTAATCGATTGGGGCAGCGATTGTGAGGAGACCTTTGGTGAGGTCGATTGCCACAAATCCAACGTTGCTATTTCTTTAGAGAGTCGACCGCTTGACCCAAGCAACAACACCGGCGAGAACGGCAATAGCCTAGATGGCACCATGGCGGCGACCTCTCTCTGTCATCCGCAGCGTTGTGGACAGCTTTCCGGAATCACAATGTAGCGCTCGTGAGGTGCTGTGGGACAAGACTGTTTTCGGCTCCCGTCTGTTGATATGCTGCAGAAGTGTGCTCCGGGATCTACGCAGTATGCATAGATATAGTAGTTCTTGATAAAGTCGCACATAATGGTTTCTTATGACTATGGCACTCTCCACGAGTTAATGATGGTAATTTGTCCGTCATGAGCTTGTCCGTTACGTACCAGCAATCCGGTGAAACTCGATAGTATCAACACATACTTCGAAAGACAGTACGACTCTGGTAGAGGTGGTCAATTAATGCCGATAGGGAGACGCACGTCTGAACTAGTGGCATGATACCAAGGCTCCAAGTATCATGCCACAACAGTGGGACATAAAAATGAGGATAGTTCTTAGAAATATGCGGCTTAAGGGAGGAAAGGGAAAAGGTGTAGAGACTTTGGATCATGCAGCTTGTCACAATACAGAGATGCCTCGGCTGTCGTGTATTCGTCAAAGCATGTAATAAACCTTCAAGGTGTGATCATCAGGAGATTTTCGAAATGGTTCCACTCGCTCAATCAATAGGCAGCAGCTTAACCCGGTCTACTCACCAACGCCATGCCGAATACCCGTCCGAATATGACTTGAAGCTGTGGATATAAACTCAAAGCATCCGTCATAAATGATACAAAGTTGAGTAATTGTTTTAACTACCAAGGTCGGCGTGGCTGTGGTTATGCTATCCGTCAGCCTTCCTATTCGTATGCAAAACGCTAATCTTGCCGGTGCGACTTCCGCCAGGGTAGCTGTTGCTAGCCTAGCTAGTGGTGACGGTTTAGATGGGGAACGCCATCCGGCGCGCTCGGGCCCCGATGGGATTGGCCAACTGGAAACGCAGGCGGATGAATTGCCTCGTCCGCTTCGCCGTCTCTGGGGAAGATGGGGGCAGGTTAGGGAAGCTCAGGAGGAAGAGGAAAAATGCCGAAAACCCTCACCCAGCTGCTGCATTCCTCCCAGCCCAGTAGGCCCGTGCTCCAACCAAAGACCCCCCTGCGACCACCGACAGATTGCGGGACCGGGACTGGATCTGCCCGATTGACAGGCGACGAGTGGATTGGGCCAGGACGAGGCATTGCTTGACCAAGTCCGACGCAGTTGCACCAACGGATTTGGAGGCCGTGCTTCATATCCCTGGAAGACTCGGACCTCCTGGTCGTAATTTCTTAACAATGCCATGTCACTCTGTGAGTCGTCGAAACCTGCTTACCCCGCCATGTTTGTCCGAATGTTTCCGTCGGGATGCATCCGAATGCCGATGATCAAGGAAACATGTACCGAATGGGATATTGCTCAGTCGTCACGCGTTGGTGAATGGCCAGAATAAGCGGTGCATATGCGGAGTAGGCACGTACTTCGTACTCGTATCGTGGGGAAATGTGGGGTGGGTTCGGGTTGGGGACTGGACGCACACAACCCGCTTCCCGTCCGTGGCTGTCGTTGAAAGTACTACATACTACACGACACTGTTTCACCACCATGGAGTACAGAAGACCTGACAGCCACCATCGTGAGAACAATTGGAAAGAATATTGCCTTCTAGAGTTTTCTGGCCAGGCATGGACCTAACCCAAAAACAGCACAGCAAAAAAGGAGTGAGGCCGCAGCAAGCGACAACCCACTACGCTACTGGTCTGCCCAGCGATTAGAGTACCCACGCGTGGCTAGGATGGCGATTGATGTTCTACAGATCCTGGCGATGGCTGCCGAATGTGAGAGGACTTTTCCTCCGCAGGCAGCATGGTTCGCCGCCTTTCGTGGGGTTGCAAGGCTTCGAGTGCGGAGTGGCAACCTTTGGCGGATCGCCCCACACCACATCGACTTCAGGAACAAACGCCTTCGCGATGGCGGCTTTGTTTCCGCGCTCGCAATTTATCAAAGGCCGGAGACATGCCGTATTCGTATCGTATGTCCCATTCACCTTTTATCAGGCCAGACGGGCTGTGAGATCCCGATGACTCTTCGCTGATAATCCTTGTTATGCTGAGGCTATTTCTGTCGGCAGGGCAAGTGCCTAACGTCGCACTTGGTATTACTTGCTGCGGCAGCATGGCAACAAAATTGACCGATGCTCCGTCCGCGACTTTCCTTTAAAACTTACAAGAACCGATCCGGAAAAGCAATCAATGGATGCACTAGTGCATGTTGAAACGATTTCCGCGATGCTTTCGATTACACCGTCAATGATCTCAAGCCATAGTGCCACTATGTCGAAGTTGTTCAACAGTTTCTCATGGCTCGCTCTCTTGGTCTTGATCCTCGTTTTATACATTTCGTTATGTTCTCTCTTGCGTTTCCGTCGATTACGAAACATACGATCTCGATACAACTTCCCAAGTCGAGCTTCCTTCTCTCGGATGACTGGTGCAGATGCCCAAGCCATCATCGAGGATGCCTACACCTGTGAATTCCCTCTCTTCTTTGGACTCTCTTTGACATACGCGCTGTTTAAGGTACAGTCAATAAATCTTTTGTTCTATACCTGAGGTAACCGGGCTGTTTTTAGACATTTGCCATTGAAAAAATTGCAAAACTACTAGCTGCTACAAATGGTCTTGGCAACCCCGGTGCAGCGCCCAAAAGGTAAAGCTGCAACAGCCATGTGGCTCTGGATCTACAGTTAAAATAGAAATTCAAGCTAATCGGGTAATAGATTCGAGGACACTGGAATCATTTTCGCCTGGTGCGCATTCCGTATCGCACCGTCTACAGAGTAGAGTCCCATACTGATGCTATCCAGTTTTATGTTGTTTCCTCCGAGCTCGCCCTCGCTCCATGGGGCAGTAGCAAGAATGAACTATCTGCACGCTCCATATATCAAGTCCGGGAAAATCCGCAGCCAGGATCTACTCTACGTTCTTTATACGTCAATGGTCGAGCCTATAAGATTTATACGTTTATATGAGTGGAGAGAACTTACCGAACTGGAGATTGCCGCACAAGGAACGCTCTGGAAGCACATTGGGAGCATGATGGATATTAAATACGCAGAACAACTCGGCAAAGACAAGTGGGAGGATGGCATTGAGTTCATCGAAGATGTTGTGCAGTGGGCTCGTGAGTATGAGAATGATGGCATGCGGCCATCATGTGAGAGCCGACGCCTTGCACACGCCCAGCTGGACATGCTACTATCCATATTCCCCAAGGCAATGCGACCCATCATGTACCCGATGGCGTTAGTTATCATGGGTGAGAGGATGCGGTATGCGTTCAGGTACGTTCCAAAGTGTTACATTTGAAAGATGTCTTCATCTCACGCGGATATAGCCTTCCAGAGCCAGGGATTGCAGTGTCGGCGCTCACTTATGCCCTCCTGTGGTTACGTTGGCTACTTATGCGGTTTCTTATACCACCACGGCTCTTCCCTCGTCGCTATGTGTCTTATCCCAATCCGGAGACCGGTCGTATGCACAGTACTCACTATGTCAAAGAACCGTGGTATAATCGACCAACGATTTGGACCCGATGGGGGCCAATGGCTTGGATAACAAGGGTAGTTGGTGGAATGCTTCCTGGTGACGGTGGTCCAAAGATGAAGCCTGACGGTTTCATATTCGAGGATATCGGGCCGCGGGGAAAGATGGGAATGGGAACTGAGGAGGCGACGTGGATGCAAGAAGCAGTCAGAGAAACTGCGACTGCTACAGGTATATGCCCGTTCGCCTTGTCGTAAATTGCATGGACCTGTTTTGAGTTTGACTTAATGGGGTAGCACGAACGTAAGTGACGGTGTGTTTTGGGATCTTTGTGGTTCTGCGATGTACCCACCGGCGCTTTACACACACACACACAATTTATTACGCCCGGTGGTGGAGCCTATCTGCGCCATAACGGAAGAAAACTTTCGCTCAAGCCACGGCGTTGAGTAATCGACAACATGACGGGCGTACCAACGAGGCAACACTGATGCGAGGACGACGAGCAGCCTGGGAAGGCGTTCGACACTACCTGCTTTTCCGAAGAGCGCCGTGCCCGCACCGCGCCCGCGCCGCCGCCGTTGAGCCTGGCGGCCTCCTGGGCTGGTGAGGACCTCGAGCGACCGCATTCCTTACGAACGATTGCCGACGGCGACCTAGTCTATGGCTGCGGCCTAACTAGACTACCCACCAAAAGTCTTGGAGGAGAGCTCAAGGGCGGCACTGTTCGTTCTCCTGGGAAGAACAATGCACCAATGTAATGAGACGGCTGGCTGCCCCTGACAAGGGGTCTAAAGCCATAAATATGGGATTACTAGCCTCATTTCAAGCTTCTTTAAGGGTCCTCTCGTACATGCATAGGCGGATTGGATAGCTGCGGCGGCGGTTGAGCCTGGGGTTCGGCTTCGACCAACCCTTGTCGGGGTCTTTTTGGGCCGTGCACGGACGAAAAATGCGTGATATCGGACAATCCGATGGGTCATTCGTACAGTAGGTTGGTCAAACTGTGTGTAGGATTGTATGCGGAGCTATGTATCTGCTACGTGACCCAAGCCTTGAGGATATCAACCCACCAGGCCTTACGGCCACGCCTGCCTAACAGAGCCTCATTCCTTAAATAGGCAACCAAGTCCTGCTTCCTGCCTGCACGTCTGTTGAAGACGTTGATGAACTAGATACTTTTGTTAGGGGTGAACGCCGCACTAAGGGACGCAACCAAAGAGCTAGAGCAACGATAGGTTATAAAGTGAGAAGAGGGAGAGCCTGCCCAAGAGAAAAGGCAACTCTCATAAGATAAAATCCAGGGAACGAGGCAACAAAGGCCTATCAAAATTGGGAGGAAAATCTCACGGCTTGATTGCTAACATGACGAAGTCTGGGGCCATCTGATCTTACGGATCAAGACGTCCCTTATATGTCTATGTATAGTAATAAGCCGCTTGTCTTCCTCCGCCTTTTTATAGTTTTCTGTTTTTATCCCTATCCTAAGGTCTGTCCTTCCCACCTAACAAACTAGATACATCCCGCCTTTGTCCCTTCTAATATCTACTAGCCGATATAGTCACACTGGACGCCGCTGGCGCTGGCGCTGCAGTCCGTTACTGCCTGGCCGTTGACGTGGACGTTGTCAATCCTAGCTCCCTCGGGCGTAAACGTGCCACTGCTCCCCGTCGCGGTAGCATCCGTAAACTGGAATGAGCCAAAGTCAACAAACGGAACAGCCGTGCCGCCACTCTTAAAGTCCTCGATAATCCACTCGGCATCCCTCTGACATAGGGGGTACGCAGTCTCGCCAGTGAAGGTATGTGTTTGGGATTGCCCGTTGGTTAGGTTCTCGATAGTCGTTGTTCCCGAGGTAGTAGACGTAGCATGCACCGTAAAGCGCAGCTGGTCACCCGCAGCAACGTCGATGGGTGTAGCGTAATGAATTAAGTTATTCTTCCACCACTCGGTCCAGGTTTCGATAGTGCCGTCGCCGTTTAGGTTAATACCAGTCTGCAAAATTGCCGATCCGCACTCCTGCGAGCCGTCGATGCCGACCCAGATGCCAGCCGAGGCTTCGCTCGACTGGTCGCTGACCGTGGGGACCGTGATGGTGCCCTGGACAAAGTTCCAGCCGGTACCTGGCAGGACGGCACCGCCCCATGAGGCGCCGAGAACGCCGCCGAGGGCCGCAAGAGTGATGGCAAGAGACTGGCGCATGTTGATGGCTGTAAGACGGGTGTATAAGGCTGAGATGAGACTGAGATGAGATGGCTTGGAGTTCTTGATTATCACGAGGAACGCGAGGTCATATATACTTCAGTGAGTTGAGACTCACTTACACGAATGACTCTAGAAACGACCATACCGAATACTGCAGGTGTTTATGAAACAATGGCAACGGTGGACCCACGGAGTCTCACGGCTATGTCGGCGTAGCTTGAGAAACATATTAGCCTTGGACTTCAAATTTAGGAAGCTTAATATAATCGAGTAGCTTCTGTTATCTTCGCTGTTCTGCTGTCTGCTCGCTATGCGCACTTAATGCAGAAGGTACTGAGAGCCTCCTGACGAGTCAAGACCAATACGGCAGCTACGGCAATGGATATGGGCAAGTGTCTTGAGTTGTGTTTGAACGAGAAGCTGTTGCTGGATTAGAGCCTGGCCCTGGTGGCGTGGGCATTCACACAGATGCACGTCGGCAGTGCTGATCTCCGACAGGGACACGCAGTCCTATCAAGGCAGTTGTTAAAGGATGTTGGGCTTGGAGGCAGCCCCGTCATACAAAGAAACAGCTAAAAGGCTTGCGGACTCGGCCAGTCAGGACCACAGTACCACCAAACTTCCCCGGCTAATAGAGCCGGACCATCACCATTCGCCAGTCCCGCGCCGCGTGTCGCATGCTGCATTACCGGAGTTGGATTAGGACAGTCTCCCAGTCATACCGATAGATGAAGAGCTGCCTGGAAATGGGGGTAATTGTTACTAATTTTAATGTATGCAAATTGCATGCATGGAACCTAGTGTTGAGAGTTGAGTACAGCCCGCGTAAGAGTCCCGTTCATGCCGTAATGTTTTAATTGCAGTAAGCGTTTGCACTTCTAACTTGGGATACAGGCTGAACTCTCGTCGCTCCGGCCTGCGATTGAACTGGTGGCGGAACTAGCACCGGCAAGCGTACCGTTTTGCATACGAAATGGGAAGGCTGACGGATAGCATAACCGCAGCCACGCCGACCTTGGTAGTTAAATGAATTGATCAACTTTATATCATTTATGACGGATGCTTTGAGTTTATACCCACAACTTCAAGTCATGTTCAGACGGATATCTCGGCATGGCGTTAGTGAGCAGTCTGGGTTAGGCTGCTGCATATTGATTGAGCGAGTGGAACCTTTTCGATCTCGCCCTTTCAAGACACTGAAGAGCGAGTTGCACCGAGTTAATGCTTGAGCGATGAATGGCGCCGAGTTTCTCCGACCCGGAGCAGAAACCACTCTTTCCTTTACGGAATAGAGATAGTAGCTTTCCACTTTAG
Organism: Tolypocladium sp. Sup5 PDA-1; assembly: GCA_000750105.3. Taxonomy (NCBI): domain Eukaryota; kingdom Fungi; phylum Ascomycota; class Sordariomycetes; order Hypocreales; family Ophiocordycipitaceae; genus Tolypocladium; species Tolypocladium sp. Sup5 PDA-1. The sequence goes on from JPHH03000083.1 coordinate 18,606, forward strand.
TGTTAACTAGCACTGGTCGCTCCTTGGTGAGATTTGCCATGCTCTGGATCGAAATGGGACGCCTATCCCCGAACCCGAACGACTACGTGCGAATTTGGCCCGACCTGACTATGAAAAACCCGACCATCGTCCCTGTCGTCTGGTCCTTTGTCCTGATTGTCATTGGGGCTTTACTACTCATCATCAGCGCGGTTTCGCTCACCATGCACTTTGTGCAGAGGCGCAACCGAAAGACGCTGAAACGCCGAGTCCGATGCGGCGAAGTCGATCTCGAGGCTATGGGCATCAAACGATTGACTGTGCCGCCGTCCCATGTCAAGGCATTCCCCATCTTTACATACAACGCGAAACCAGACCTGGTCACCGCTCCGCCAACACCAAGCTCCCCTGGAGGCAACCATTCCCCACACGCGAAGAAGCCGCCACGAAAGAATCGCCGATCAGAACAACGGAGCGCCTCGTCGGACACCATGTCTCCTGGCACCGCCCACAGCGTGCGGAGCCTACGGAGCAAGAGACGCAGCATCACGGGCACGGGCGGTTCGACAGCGACGAATTACCAGCCAAAGTGCCACATCTGCCTCACGAGCTTCGAACACAAATCATCTATTATTCGGGAACTGCCGTGTGGCCACATTTTCCACCCGGCATGCATCGACGAGTTCCTCACGCAAAACAGCTCCCTCTGTCCCATGTGCAAGAGCTGTATGCTGCCGCGAGGATACAGCCCCAGGATCACCAATGGCATGGTCCGCCGAGAACGGGCAGTGCGGCGGTTGAGAGAACGGGTTGACGTGGAAGATTCCTCATTTGAATCTAAACGACTCTTTAACTCCCCTGGACACGCGACGACCACGTCCACATCCGACGTGGCCATGACACCATTACCACCCTCACGGGGTGCCTCCAGCTCAGATACAGACGCGACATAAACCGAAGGATCTAATGCCTCCACGACCGCCCCCAAGAGCACCGTCGATTCCGCATGACGAGACTCTCGGGCTACCGTCTCAGCCAAGATAGGAAGATTCCGAAAGTCCAGACCTCTGGCGCTGAGGCTGTTTGATCCAGGGCCAACGGCCCAGATCAGCTTCTCGCACTCGATCTGTAGTCTGACTGTCGACGCTGAGCATCCATCCTCCTGACGGCACTCGTTCAACTTGAGTAACTGTTGTTTCCAATTGGACGAGTTCGGCAAGATTGTAGTCACGCGCGAAGTTGTTCAGATACTTGTTAATCGTTTACCCTAGATATAGATCAGCAATCTTATATTCTCGAATCTGGTTTTTTTCACTTGTGAATGAACACCGAGGAAATCGTACGTACCAGAAAGAAACCCATCGCGGGTAATACCCTCCTTCGGCATGTCATAGAAGCTGTACTCAAAGAGAGGGTGGCTGACTTGGACATAGAGATCTGCGTAAAGCCTCTCCTTGCACCATACTCCACCGATTGATTTCTCATTGTCGATGATGAGGAGGCCAGTCTCAGGAGCGAGGTCGAGATAAGTCTCGGATCCGCTTTGATTCGTTCTCCTGCGCTTGGATCAGGGCCCTGCGCGCAAGCCACCTCCTGCAGGCTTGTCTCTCGATACCATTCTGCATGGTAGTCTGGTGATGCCATTATTCTCCAACTCGTCTTTCGATATGTACGATAAGTAAGACCCTTCAAGACTGCTGCTTCTTAGCCTTCTTGACGCTCTTCCACTCAACGGACAAACTCCCAATAATAGTGAGGACCTACACGCCAAGTTCCCGATGTCAGAGTCACAGCAGCACCGCCGCCTTCCAAAGGGCCTCGGGAACGAAATCCGCTCTTCCATCTGAGACTTCCCTTCCCGCTTAGCAGTAATGGCAGGCCGTGTTTCCCTAGGCAGCGGTCCTTATCCGCTATACCACACTGATTTCCGCCACAGCAACCTCATTATCGATACTGACTACAACATTCTTAGCGTCGTCGACTGGGAAGACGCGTCGACCGTGCCATGGGAGGCGGTGGAGTTTCCGCTGTTCCTAAGCACGACACCGCCGCCGATGGATGCGCCGTGGAATTACGATGATGAGGGACTGCCTACAGACCCTTCTGTGAGACAGGTTGGGGACGAGCGAGATGAGTATGTGCGGTTCGTGAGGGAGGCGGAGGTGGAGAGGGGAGTGGACCGGAACTTGTCGACGACGCTGGCCAATCGAACCGTGCAGAACCTGGCGGGGGCATTGAAGCTGTTTCTCGATCCGGGCAAGATTGGGTTCTATTGCAAAGTGCTTGAGCAGTTCTCCGCCGACGCCGAAAGCAGCGGTGATCTGCTGTAGGCAACCCTGCGGCCTACCTGTTCTCGGCCATTCTGGGCGGCTCTTTGCTGTAGTTCATCACCAAGATGAAACATGCTTTACTCGTCTTTAATATTGGCTGATATTGGCTGAGACACGGGAAGGACGCTACTGGGCAGCAGACAGCCCTATTGATCCCCAGGCTGGACCAAATCTGGCGTTCTCGACGGGAACAAGGTAGTGCTTCGGCGAGCGACAGGCACTTCTTCAGTTAAAGACAACCGCAACGCTCTTGATGTGGAACTTCGCGTTTGGTCATGTTGAGGAGCCATCGAGTGAGTGCGTTATCAAGGAAAGGCTGGTGAATCTCCCAGCAAATTGTATTGTTAAGCTTTCAAAACTATGATGAGATGAATATATATATATACCTGGGCAGGATCAGTGTAGATAGGCACAACGAAAACCAGCAATGATCGATTTGATCGTCGATCGATGTCGATCGATCGATTTCAATTAGTGATCGATCGATATAAATCGGTCGATCAGGGCTCGGAATCAATCTATACGATCGATTTCGAAGCCTGCTCAAGCCTCAACAAACTGCAAAGCGGGAATATGCAGCCGGCGTCTACAGCAACCCAACAGGTTCGCATCAGGCCACTAAACGAAGGCCTGGAAAAGCGTGTCTGCGCGTCAGCCAACCCGGCCAACAAAGGTAGAGTACATACTTTGGCAACGTGCATATGAGGTGAACTATAAGTGGCGACCCTACATCTCCTTCACTCTCAACTTATCGTTCGTGACGTTCTACCCCTTAAACTATTAGCACAAAAGACATTCTCGATAATGAAACTGTAGATTTCGGCAGACGACAGAATTTTTATGTCTCAAGAAGCACTCGTTATCAAAATACTGTGCCAGAATGTTGGGCCGTCGTTTACGTGGAGAAGACAAAAGCAAGATTATTTTTCGGGTTTCCCCGTCTAAATGGCAAGGAGTTGTTGGTTATACCCACGGCCCGGATCGATGCATATGTCGGCAAACGCTCTGCCTTAGGACCTGAGTCAATCTATGTCTCGGCAGGGTCGTCATCTCAATATTGGAGGTCATCGACGCTCTCTGTGAGGGAGGCGCTTGTCCATGGCCGTCATTGGAGAAGGGCAGACAGAGACGTTGCCAACGGCACTTACTTACGGCACTGCTTCGTCAGCCGTGTCTCAGGATAATCTGTTACAGTTGCTGCTGGCACATTATATAATGGGCTATCCCCTCTAGGAGATTTCTAATGAACATTCACAAATCCATCACCTCTACTTCACTACCTTCAATCAAGACACACTTCACTTCCCTCGTTACTCCTTCACTCTCTCGCTGTTCCTCCATTCACCTGCGCCTCGACTTAACCAGATCAACTCAACCTTTCAACCGAATTCACACTTCGAAAACTTCCATCACTATGAAGTTCACTATCTTCAGCGCCTCCAGGCTCGCCCTCGTCGCTCTTGTCACCGCACAATTCAGCGACCTCAGCCTCGCTCATCCCACCGTCGAGAAACGCGGACCACCCATCGTAATGGGACTCGCCAAAACATATGGCGCAATCGCAGCCACAACCCTCACCAGCACCGGCGCTACATTAATCACCGGAGACTGCGGCGCCTGCCCCGGGACAGCGATCACCAGCTTCCCTCCTTGCACGGGCGTGACAGTCGCCGGCGGAACCGCCGCCTGCGATGCCGAGGCCGCCTGTCTCAGCGCATACACCAACGCCCAAGCTGTGACGCCCACCATCGCTCTGTCAGTCCCTGATCTCGGAAGCCTGACTTTGGTACCCGGCGCGTACACGTTCCCTACATCCGCCGTCACGCTCACTGGAATTCTCACATTGAATGGCGCATCGAATGCTAATGGCCAATTCATCTTCTTGATCACGACTACTTTTGGTGCAATGCGGGCTTCCCAGGTCAAATTGATTAATGGTGCTCAGGCGGGCAATGTCTATTTCATTGTGGGGTCTTCGGCGACGGTGGGTGTGGCGGCGGCGCTGCAGGGGAATATTCTAGCCTATACTTCTATAGCGGTTAGCAGTGAGGCGAGCAATAAGGGGACTTTCTGTGCTCTAAATGGGGGTGTTACGCTGATAGATAATGCGCTTACCGCTCAGCCTACTTGCACAACCTAGTCGTGTGAGCAGTATTAGCGACGTGATGGATGGGCGAATTGTGGCCTGGCCAGGCTGGCTTCACCTACCACGAGCTCGGAGCCGGCAGGCATCACACCGGATACCCACGCTGAGGGTCGAGAGCGGCGACGCCACCAACCCCCTACTTCTTGTCGCCACCCATTTCCCGTGGCCGAGGAGTTCGCGGACCGCGTCAGGATGACCATCGCGGAGCGCATCGACCCTTTGCGCGGCTCGTCCGGCTCGGCATCAAGATCGTCTCCTCCTAGCTATGGCAGGCAGGTGTACGCCATAGCGGCCCCGCCCGCAGCATGGCTGTAACGAACGACTCGCTGCAGTTGCTCCCTCGTCGAAGAAGGCCTACCCTATCACCTCAAGGGAGCTGCCGCCGCCGTCTCTAGCTGGTGTTAGTTCTCGTCGCTGATTTAAGCGGCCAAAATAGAGACAGCGACGAGCGCCGGACGAGCGCTACCAGCCCTTGTTGCCGGTGTAGTTCTGCAAGGAAGGACCTTGCGTAGCATGCATAATGGAAGACAGTCCTGGGTGAGGATCAAAGTCGATGGGTTGCTGAACCGACCGCGCACCCTGAGCATGGACCTGGTTGACCAAAATGGTTGGTCACACGCCCAAGACGTTGTGTTTACTCCGTACAGTTTAAGCAACCGCTCGCGCATGTGCTAGTTGGTCCGTTTTTTCTAGCCCCCACACCAATGATGCGGAGCGAGGCCGCCGTAAAAGCCTGACCAGGTGTGCGAGCTTTGACTACCGCGGTCCCCCGTGTTTGATTTCACAGCAACGGAGAATCCGGGTTGATGCCAAGCCGTGTCGATGCTAAAGCAACTTTCGGTTTCAACGCAATGGGCAATGGCGATAATATCACCCTCTTTGGCCAGCGGCGGTGCCAGCAAACGAACACCTTCGTTGAGCGCACAATTGCGAATTGGTGGCTGCAGCCGCCTCCAACAGTGGCAGTGCAGCTATGCAGTGACTGCGAAAGATCAGGCGAGTTAGCGATCTCGGGGATCGCTAGCATTAAAAGCCAAGTTCTTGGTGCCCGTTTTCTTTCAGGGATATGGGACGTGAGCCTCTCGGCTGACCTACTCTAGAGCGCGACAGAATGTCCGGCGAAGCTCTCTGAAGAGGCTGGCATCCCTTCTTGGTCATGGGCGTCTATACTTGGTCCTGTTCGCGCAGGCGGACATGATCCAACGTCGCCAGCAGTGGAATTGTGCGGCACAAGCATCCACGGAACTGAAAGACAAGTTCTATATTTACGCGGTAGAATCCTTCAATGCAGCGTGGACATCGACAAGCAGCCTCGAGGCGTATCCTAATCCTAACCCGGAACCTTATACGACTAATATGTCTTCCCTAACGTCTATAATATCCTCTACGTCGTCCCGTGCTCGGAAAACTAGGGCTACGGAATTAGGGGCGGTATATCGACGAGGAGGTAGTAGTATCGAGATGATTATCGCCCCCGCTGCCGCTATAGTAGGGATGATACTATAGCCCAAAAAGCCACTATCCTAGGATTCGAGGTCGAATGGACGATAATATTAAACACACGTCTTGAATCATTTTCTTCCCTATGATCCGCAGCGGGGTTGGAGTTTGGGGTTGCAGGACAAGAGCATAGAAGTCCATAAACGTAGTAAAAGCAGGCATCATATACCGTTAGTTCCAGTCCCACTGGCACTCGAGTAAGGGCCGCAAAGTTACATACTTCCAAACTATTCTGTAGTTATGCTAGTCGCAATGGTTCCCCGGTCACTTCGTTACCTACAGCATGCAGGGAGCTTAATGTCAAGCTGCCAATGGTCTTAACACCATTACATTCAGCACCGTCGTGAATCATGGCCATTTGACACACAACTTGAACCAATACGTCTGCTTCATCGAGGGACCCTTGTTCAGAATGTTGCTATCTGCTTCCAGCGTTGAATACATTTAATCTTGTCTTCAATGTTTCATACGTCTCCTACTCCCCTTTTCTCGTCACCTCGGCCACCTTGCCACCCGCCATGCGCACAACTACATCCGCATCACCGGTCGCATCCAAGCGATGGCTCACGGTAACGATGGTGTGCCCGGGAAACGCCTCCCTCACAACTTTCCGCATGTCCACATCCGTCGCCTCATCCACGCTGCTCGTCGGCTCGTCTAGGAGCACGATGCCGCCTCGGTCTTGTTATTCTGCACCATGAGGAGAGCTCGCGCGAGGGAGAACAGCTGCTTCTGCCCACCCGAGAGTCCTACATCGTCGAGCTCGCCGTCGAGGCCGCCGCGTTTGCTTACCGTGTCCCAGAGGCCGACGCGTGTTAGTGCGTGCTCCATGGCTTCCGCTTCCTTCTCGTCGTCGTTGGCTAATCCTGCTTCCCCTGATGAGGAGAATTGGGTGAGGTTGTAGCGCACTGAGCCAGGGAGCTCGACAGGGTCCTGGGGGGTTGTGACGATGCGGGAGCGGAGAGCTTGACGGGTAATACGCGATATGTCCAGTCCGTCGATGGTAATGCGCCCGGACTCCAACTCAAGCAAGTGCAACAATGCGAGAATGAGAGACGATTTGCCGCTGCCGGTCCGGCCGATGATCAAGACCTTTTGTCCTGGCCGCAGCTCCAGGTCGACATTCCGAAGTGCAGACTGCGATTGGACGTCATCGATGCTGTGTTGTAGACATGGTCAACTGGCTTTGTTTACCATGTCTGCCGGAGATCAACTTGACTTACTTATATTTTGCCGTGACGCCTGTCATCTAAATGGAACCTCCTTGCGGCCACCCACTAGGCGGCGTCTCATCTTCTATCTCCAAGGACTGTGCTTTGGTTTCGGCAAGAAAACTATTGAGCCGGGCGCGCCAAGAGAAGTCTCCAGTCCGGTCCACGAGTTGATGAGCATTGAAAGGCTCTGATTGAACTCCATGACATTCAGCAGAGCAAGCCCAATGGACCCCTGAGTTGCCGTATGGGAGAACCCCAGCGCGCACCCGACAAGCACAATCGCGATAGCCGCAACGAAGACGTCGAGAACTACATTCAACCATCGTTGAATGCAGTACCTGTGTCGGGCTCGGTTAGTCACACCCATCTACAGCTCTCAAGGGTGCCCATTTGAAGTGCCAGACCTCGATGGAATCAATAGCAGAAGGAATCCCCTGGAAGGGAGGGACGATACTTTACTTACACCATGTAATACGGCTTTTGCGAGTGCTCAAGCTGCCGCAGGTTCTCATTCATCAAGTCCTGCTTCCAGCCAAATGCACGAACCGTGATGATACCAGCGGTGGTTTCCGTGAACAGTCGATACAACAGAGACTTGGCTTCCAGATCTAGATGTCGCATTTAGCGGGACGTGCGAAGGTAGAATTTTTGGATGGCGTAGATGGCCAGCATGCAGAATGGAATAATGGCTGCGACGTAGGTTGCGCCTGATGCTATGAGCGCTGTGCCGGCAATCACGTTGTACACGTCTGATATGGTGCACACAAAGTAAGCTTTGTAATTTGTCCTTGGGTGGATTGGTTGCTTACCGAATGATGTCGTGAACGCAGCCATAGGAAGGACTTGATCCACCAACGTCATATCTTGACTGAATATACGAAGACGGTGAGCATGTGTGCTAGGTGCTAGATGCCTTCAATTGCATGTACATACCGGTTCAGGATTGTGCTGACGTCCGCTGTTGTGAAGAACCCCAGCGGTGCCCTAAAAGTCGATCAGCAAACGCTTAGGTATTCATGCATGACAGTGCCGTACCTGAGGACGGCATCGAGTAGAAGCCAGTGCAGGTGTTGAGCGGACTTTGGGACCAGGATAATCATAAAGTAGCTGCAGCTTAATGTCAGTTACCAGGAATTTGGAGTTGGCGGCAGTGGCAAGACTAACTATACGCAAACTCCCGAAACAAGACGCAGAGCAAGCCGAAACCTAGGTAGCCTCCAAAATACGCTGCGGCATGATTCGCAGTACCGCTTTCTGTCCAAACGCGAAGCCATATCTCTGGAAAGGGCTGAAAGTTAGCAAATCATCACCGACTCAAAACTGCGTCGTGACACGTACGGGGTACTCTTCCCGAGAATATGTAGCCGGCAGCAAACACAAGCCAACCGATAAACAAAAGGGGACCAACGGAGTTGAGATAGAACTCGTATCAGCTCAAGTCTCCAATCTTCCTTGTCAGTTCGTTTGCAGAGGCATTCTGAGCGAAGCCTTTGCCTTGATGTTTGTCTGCGGCGGACTTATCCACTGGACCTTCTGATCCGGGTAGTTGATCCTTCTCTTCCCCGGACCGAAGGGTCTTCAGGTAGTCTTCACCTTTGCCGTTGGCGATCGAATCCAGTGGAAAGGAAAAGCCTGGATATCGCGCGTACCGTGGCGGACCCGGATTGGCAACATGACCAGTCGTCTTGTTTGGATCCGGGACAATCCAGTCCTGGAAGGGCAGCTCCCCCACCCCAATCATCTTTTGCAGATGGGCGCCAGGTGTAGGAGAGGGCGACATATCGTGACTCCGTAAAGGCATTGATGTTCCGCTTCAGGACTGGCAGTCTCACTCACAGCCTGCCTCTGGTCGTTTTATCCTTTGTCCAACCAGATGCCACAAGCTCGGGACTGCGTAGGTTGATGTCCTCGGAAAAAAGCATAAAGCGGCGGTAGTTTATCAGGGAGGATAGGTGTTGTCCATTCACAGTGTTTTGGGTCGCATACGGCATGGCAGTAGCGACAGGACTTCCAAGACGCTTGCAGAGACCTTCTGATGCAGGAAATATCGCGGTGTCGGGATGATTGAGATGCCGGGATGACTGAGGTGCCGAGGTGACTGAAATGCCAAGAAACCCGAGATGGCAGGATGACGGGTGGGAGGTGCAGCTACGATGGATTCCAGCACATGTCGGAGTGCCAGGCAATGAAGCGGCGGACCGAGCTGCAAAGGAGGCCTCTGGCTACAACCCGACCACGCAAAAACATGGTGAACCGCCGCCAGAACCAGACTCTCTGCGGGTCTTAATGGCAACCACGAAATCTACCATCCGCAAGTCAATGAAGGGGGAATGGGAGATGGCCTGGGAAAAGGCCAAGCACGGCAGAGAGCTCTTCAAACTGGGAGTCCGGCCGGGAAAGAACGTACTCACCACACATGCTGGCACACATAGAGCGATCAGCTCGGTCATCACGCAGATGCGCACGGGCAAGATCAGCCTGCGCGCTTACCTCGACACCATCAAGTCCGACACCGACGAATGCCAATGCGGCCACGGACGTCAAACGGTGCGGCACATCCTGCTCGAATGCTGACGAACGACATCAAATGTGGGCAGGCAAGCATCCATGCGTTGACATCAAGCGCATTCTCTGTAGCTCTTCAATGGCAGTACAAGCAGCCAAGATGATCCTCAGGACGGGACTTCTGGGTCAATTCCGGGCAGTCCCATCCACAGTACTCGAATACACATAGCGAAGACGAGTGAATACTGGTATACAGAAGCAGAGGAGGGCCAGGAAAGGTCTGACAAGTACACAGATGCAGAATAGCTAGAAGGACTATTAGTAAAGGTGTAACTGCCCGGAGCAGAAGGGGAAGCTTAACTGACAGGAACGGCCTGGCCCATGAAAGCGAAGGGCGGAAACACCTGTATTTATAGTTGTACGCTGCATAGCTGCCACTAGGGCGGTTGGGACAGCCTATGAATAAAACAAACAAACAAACAAACAAACCGAGATGGCAGGAAGGTCGAGATGCTGGGATGGTTGGGATGCTGGGAAGACCAAGATGCCGGGAAGACTGAGATGCCGGGAAGACCGAGATGCTGGGATGGTCGAGATGCTGGGAAGACCGAGATGCTGGGAAGACCGACATGCTGGGAAGACCAAGATGCCGGGAAGACGAACTGAGAGCCTTAGGGTCGCACCAAACAGTGAACAAGAAAATTCCAAGTCGCCTCCATCCACATATCAATTTTCGAACCTCCAGGTAGGAACGTCGCTTGTAGCATTGTCCACAACCTGCCGCCACAATGTGGTAGTGTGCCCCAAGGGAATAAATGTGGTACAGCAAAGTAGCCAGAAACAGCCAGCGATTGTCACACTCATCGGCTGTTGCAGTTTGTGACTGGACGGTGGGCCAGAAATACTCTCCTACACATGGTAGAGCTACAGCAGTAAATTGTCGAGTGTGAGAATAAAGCTCTTTATGGCAAACCTACTTGCGGCACCGTCCTGCAAGCCCGTTAACTCGCGCCGAGGCAACGATTTGGTCGCAAATCAATCTTCGGCAGCAAGAAAGACGTAAATAGCCACATCGTTCCCCTGGTCGAGGGTACACAATCTCATTCGTCCCCATACCAGACGAAACGGTTTGCCACAACGGTTGGACGACCGGTCTTCCGCAGCTTGCAGTCGTCTCTTTCAAACCATCGACCTTGTCTAGGGTAGAGGATAATGGCTTGCAGCGTGCCTCATGATGAGACTAGATTTTTTTGTATCCGCAGCAGCAGTGCTGTCATGTCTCGTCCAAGCGACCAGCTCGCCAAAGCCAGTTGCTGAAATCATCGCAGGCCTGCCATCCTCACCTCATTACATCCTTTACCATTGCAATTCCGACATTCTGTTAGTGCTGATCAAATGATGTTTTGGCTTTAAGATCCCCTGTTTAGCTTCCGCCACCGCGAATTCTACATGCGTGGTGACTGACGTTCGATGCCTTTGCTCCGGCGACGCCTGGCAGGAGGATGCCAGTCGCTGCATTCAAGCCTCCTGCCCACTCTCACAAGCGCTCTGCAAGTTTCCCTGCACCAAGTTTGCATATTTACCTCGGCTATAGGCCTTGCGGCTAATCATTTTGTAATGCAGTTACGAAAAATGCCACTCAGACGGCATGCAGTGTTCCTGTTCGAGATAAAGCGGCCAGGTATAACACAACAGCAATTCTTTTGGGGGTGATAACTATCCTAATCACCGCCACACGCCTTAAATTTAAGCAGTTCTTCAGCCATGCTAAGGCTCTTGATCCTGACGATTGGGCCATCCTGGGGACAGCAGCTATCTGCATATGCGGCATGTTAATCGGTGTCGAGGGCCTAACGGCTTATGGACTTGGCAAGGATATTTGGACCTTAACTACCTCTGAGATCGCCAAGTTCGCTCTTTACTTCTACGTCATGGAAATCCTTTACCTTTCAGGTATATCACTCATCAAACTCAGCTTATCGCTTTTCTACCTCAAAATATTTTCCGGCTTGACGATACGACGTTTGCTTTGGGGTACCGTTATCCTCAACATTTCTTACGGGTTTGTCTTCATTGTCACTGCTATCTTCCAATGCTCACCCGTCAACTACTACTGGAAGCAGTATCTTGATGGATCACGAGGTCATTGTGTCAATATCAATCTTTTCGGGTGGCTTCATGCTGCGATCGGCGTCGCTGTCGACTTCTGGATGATAGCACTCCCGCTCAGCCAAGTTATCAATCTATGGCTGCACTGGAAGAAGAAGATCGGAGTGGCTATCATGTTTTTACTCGGAACATTGTGAGTCTTTGGCTTCACCCCCACGGCAGCAATGTAGCATCCGGTCTCTCACCTCCGCTAACATGGAGTGTTTCAGCGTTACAGTAGTTTCCATCCTTCGTTTGCACTCACTGATTTATTTTGCCAACTCGAGCAACCCAACATGGGACCAATGGACGACGGCTTATTGGTCAATCATCGAGATCAACGTCGGCATGATTTGCACTTGCCTGCCATCGCTTCGGTTAATATTCGTTCGTCTGTTTCCGAGAAAAACAGGGACGTCGAATTCAGCATACTATCAACATGATGTTGTCAGTGGGACAAGGAATACACATCGAGGCAAAACTGTGCACACTGAAGAAGTCATGTAACATTCCTCCACAGAGTCCCGCACCAGCAAAATCACTCCCTCTTAAACACCGGCTCGACGGCCCTTGTTTCCAGTTAACACCCATACATAGCTAGTGACATAGCTTTTGACATCTCATTCAATGAAATGGCCATGTGGATCTCAAAGCCGGCATCTTTACAGTGCCCGTCGTCATCCTACAACCAGGCCGTTCCCGCCTGGGTCGCCTCCTGACACGGCCGCTACGGGTTCTCCGACCCCAACGATATTTTGACACCTCTAGATTGACCCCGCTCGACAAATATGATTCCGTGGAGGTATACTTCAGATCGAGTCTGGAAATGCAAGGTAAGCGCACCCTTGGGACGCAGTTGTCCCTTCCTTTTTGACATGAAGTAGAAAGCAATGCCGAGGGAAGGGATGTAGCGGGCATGGCCTCACAGACTCCTAGTGCTTCTGATATCTCTGGCGCAGACCCCTCTGCTCCCTCGCGGATGTCGACAACGGAATGTGGCATGGGAGAGAGCTTGGATTCCCATGAATTGCATAACGCCTCGCTCATGCTGAAGTACTACTGCTATCATCGTCCCACGTGGGAAGTCGAGCGGCAGCTTGCCGAGGACGGCCAGGACGATGGCGATGATGCCTACACGGCGCCGGCGATCGACCTTCACATACCGGAGCGCGCTCGACTCGCGGAGATGCTCTGCCAACAACCAGACAATCTGAGCTTCGATGACTTCGTCCGATTGCGCATTGAGGTTGCCGAGCTCATGGTGGCTCTCAATGGTAAACGGGAAACGGTCAAACGGAGGCGCATCTGCAGCATTCCTCAGACCGGCATTCCCATCCCCGTGAAGGAGGAATCGCCAGAGCCCGAGGGATTTCCGCTTCTCATGGGGAAGACACAGTGTGCGCGTTGTATCGGCGATGAAGCAATGTCCGTTGAGGAGAGAAATTTCTCTTACTGCCGACCGGCCGTGATGAATGACCACTTCGACCGCGAGCACTTGGATACTATGAAGAAAATGGAGCGAGACGGCTTCGTCGTTTGTGAACACCCGGAATGTAAGCAGGCGGATCTGAAGTTGAAAAGCCTTGATCATTTTCGGAATCATGATGCGAGGGTTCATGGTGTCGCTCTTCGGCCCTCGAGATCATAAGTAGCGAGTCTGGTTGCAATCTCATTCCAGCTTTTAGATCCACTTTGTTAGGGCTGCTATTTAATGACATTTTGCATATTTGTGGTTCCTTTTGCTGCAACCGCTAGTTAATTGTGATAGAAATCACGCGAAGGAGCACTCTGACACCTGGTTGGCGATGGTGTTGATCATCGGCCGGTAAAGCACTGGGGCCTCAACGAGCACACTACGAGCGCCAAGTGCTGGATAGGGCGCCGATTGCTCCCTGAGCGCATAGTGCGGCTCAATGCTAATAACTTGCAAGGGCATCGTGGTTGCTATTCGTATAGTGCCTTGTAGCAGAGCCCCAAAGGGCAGATTAGCAGCGAGAGAAACGAGCGAGGGACAGCCACTGAGCGGAGCAATCCTTGGAATAGTAGTAATATGCCTGCACAAAGCAGAATTCACTCCACATGTGAAAACTATGTGAAATAAGAACACTTGTAGCCGGCGTGTGGGCAGTAATAAGCTCTGCCGATGAGATAAGCAAATTAAGCTTTCTCGATCCATAAAACTCTCACTTGCAATTGGCAACTGACGCGTTCTGACATCAGTACCAACCTAATAAACCCTGAACCCAGCTTCGTCGATGATTGACGCTGTTACGTGGCCTGCGCGACATTCCCTGCTTTTCCAGGAATCAAATCTGCTTCAACGGAGCTGCGGACTATGTATGCTATGTCTTCCCCTACAGAGACGCTTCCCATACACTGCAGCCAATATGGTGAGTGTAGCTCATGTGCCACAGGCACCGCCTTATCTAGGTTAGAGCGTCGCGCCTTAGGGTGAGCTTCTACCTTGTGATAAAGTCTATCGTATGGCCTCTGTCGCGGGTGGTTAGAGTTTGTTAGCGAGTCAAATTCAGCGCTGACTTCAATTCAAGTAAGTCAAGTTCGGGGCTGTAACTTGATTACTTGAAATAAAAACGTCCGTGAACTTACTTAACTTGAATTGAATTGATATACTTCTAACCCGAGGTCAGGATGAAGCTACTGGTAATATCACGCCTCCCCTTCATTCCAACCCATCAGTTCCCCACCAATGCTAACGACCTCGCCCACAGTGATGGCTTGATGGCCTAGCCAATTCCGTAGGCATTGTATTTCCTCTGTAATCTCAGGGCTTAAGCTATGCCTTTGCGAACTTACTGTTAACTTTGTGGCACTTAAAGTGCGCTCAGGATCGACAGACATGGCAGGAATTGCCAGTACGTCGAGGGCAAACTTGCTCAGACGGGGATATTCTTCTTGGTGATCCTTCCACCAGAGAATAGGATTTAAGTTCTCTCGCCGGACTGGCCCTTGCCTCATATAAGCTCCGAGCTCATCGTCTTCCTCCATCATATACCGATCGCAGCTCTGCATCCACTGGTCGAATTGGCTAGGCTCGTCTTGCCGAATCGCTTTTCCTATCACCGTTCTCGCTGGATCGGACCGCTCCTTGGGTGGACACTGCTGTTCAAAAAATTCACGGACACTGTTCTTAGCGTCCCGTAGCCACACTACTTGCTCGCGGCTAGTCTAGTTCGCCTCAAGCCAGGACATGTTCCAGCGCGGGTGAAGAATGACGGCAGCTGGGTAAAGTGGAGACTGGCCAAGTAGACTGTAGTACTCGTTAAGCTTTGACCAATAGTTATTGATAGAGATTTGTATGCAGCGTCGGTGGTCATTATCGAGACTCTCAGCTTGCGAGACTGCACCGGTATAGTCGTCTCGAGTGTGCTGTGGCAAGTGCTTCTCGCGTCTGCGACCCTGGTCAGCTCGCGGAGTATTATATCCTGCAAGACTATTAGCAAAGTGACGTAAGGCGAGCGAATATGAACTAGAAAGCCGTACTCGTGGTTGCCGAGGCTCGGGCATTCCGTAGCTCATCAGCAGTACCATCAGGCGGCGAGAAGCTCAGCTTTTGCTCCTTGAAGAAGTTGAGCAAGTACTCTATTCCGATCATCACTTCCCACAAGGCGCCGTAACGTCCTTCCTTGGCCTAACCTTGGCACCGTATGGTAATCTCGTAGAGAGGTTTTAGTAGACTCTGTATCTCTACTAAAAGAAGCTAGTCCTGTGGTGAGAGATGATCTTGGATAGGCACACGTTGTCGGGGCTCTGCTGCCTTCGTTTCGAGGTATGTAATGAAATGGTCAATCTGCTCTCGTTTTCAAATGGCACGCTGGATTATTAGAAAGGTCGAATTCTATCTGGTTTCATTGTTCTGCATTAGCTCGAGATCGATGACGGCTCGCTCCTCCTCAAAGAGCTGATAATCGTCCTCGTCGCGCTGGTTGCACTGATCCCACTCGAGCTGTCTCGTCAAAGGGCAGCTGATTGTTGGCTGGTTCGCCAAAGTCTTGGTCAATGACAGACCAACTTCCTCTTCTTGTGGCCCGCATTCTCCCGGATGGACGTGCAGGCCGTCAAGTCCGCCCCAATCTTGTCATGGACTGCTTCAAAATGATTCCCTGGCGTCGGCGTTTCATCGCTTGTCGCCGTGCTGTCCACACCTTCAGTCCGGGACACTTCGTAGCCAACCGTCCGGACATTATTCGTGGCCGTGACACGGCTTTGTTGAGCCTGGTGCAGGCTGTTCAGGAGCCTATCAATAGATGACCTGCTGCCGCCGTCACTGGGCGCGTGTCCAACATTTTGAGCTGTTCCTGTCATCGCTTGGTCCTCACGGTTCAATTCAGGCGTGCCGATTGCAGTAGAGCGTGGGTTTTTGCCACTCTTCTGCGCCGCATGAGTGTCCAGCCCGTCGTTTACAGTTGCCTCGATGCCTTTCTGTGCCGAAGAGCCTCGGAACTGCCGCCAGGCCAGGTTCTTCGTCGCTTCTTACTTCCTAATTGCCAGGACTGCTGCCTAGATAATGCGTCTCTAGCCTGTCAATCAATTAGACTTGGTCGAGACAGGGTATGTCTCAAGATACTTGCCAGCTTGTTCAGGTTTGGGATAGTCTCTCCCTCCGGAAGACTTATTGCGACACTGTGGCACTGATGCGTGGGATCCCAGAACGTCACCATGGCGAAGACGTGTGCCCTGTCGCCCGACTGCTCGGTTTTCGGTAGGAGACTTGGACCACTCTTGCGGGCCTTGGCCGTCTCTCCGACATCGTGTTCATACACTACAGATGCGGCATGTCTGATTGCAGTTGCACCGCACGTTCGATTGATTGAAGCACGTACACAACAATGCGAGGATTCTGTTCGATGTACTGTAATTGCCCTCTTCCGTTCACTTTCCACTTGGCTCCCAGTGGACACCTTCGCGGAGTTCAAATCACAATTGAAGCGCGGCTACGGGCTCGAGTGGGCTCGTTGTGTGCGATAGGACATGGAGCCAAGTCAACTGCTTGCAACTAGCGCTCCTTTGTCCGTCACGGCTTGTCCAGAAGATGACTTGCGGGAGCCGAGTCATTGCCGCTGTTCGTTCGACTTCGTACAGTACCGTTCTGGGCGCTGTTCGAAATAGGGTGGGACTATGGGCCAAGATTTTGCTCTTTTTCGGAGCGTTATGGGAACCGATCGCAAGATGAACAGTTGTCTACAACATGATCACCGCTCCACTGTGAGATTGGGGAGTTTCGTAATATTCTTCCAAAATGATGGCCAGGCGGACCTGCGGATTTTCTCGTCTCAATGTCCTCTGTTTGTCGCTCGTCTCGTTGCCTTTTGGTAGTGTTAGTAACATGACCATGACGCCAGAGCAATATACAACATAGAAGAGCCTGTATATGCCTATGTGGGTCTAAGATTGAGCCCAAGAGCCACCTTGTGGCTACTGTTATGAAAGGCTTGTTGAGTCCTTTCGAATGGGGCGGTTCTAGGCGGGAATGGGATGCTGTAAACGCCGGCTATCTCCTACGGACGAGGCGATCATACAGTAGCGTGACTTTGACATTTGGCTCTTGCCAGTAGTTGTCCTCTTCTTGACTTGGAGGAGAGGCTGCGGGCCCCACGGCTACGTTGTCGTTTGCCAATAGCAGTGGTGTGTCTTTGATGATTCTCGAAGGCTGTGTCTGCTCGTTGGCTATGGTCTTCTCAGGACCGCTGTCCTTTTACTGCCTTTCAGAGACTGCATTCTCTGTGGCCACAAGTCCAAAAGATGGCACGGCAATCAGTAGCCGTGAAAGGCCTGTTTAGTCCAACCGGACGAGACGTTTTTTCGTGAGGCTTCTACGGGGTAAGCACTTCCCAGGGTTACTGCACTCCTGTCCATTTACAGACTTAATGGGTCCGCAGCGATCTTATGCTGCGTTGTCCATTTCTTCCCTTAGACGATGGGTGGATGAATGTCCATCATTGTCCTTCGCGGAGGCGCCCGCTCACGGCGACCGCCAGTCGACAAATTGACAAGATGACTGCGCACAGGAAAAAACACGCCTCATCTTTCCAGGATGTAGGTGAATGCATGTGATCTCCATCCCAGAGGGCGTGTAAGTGATTAATCCTGCTTGATACTCCTGTACGGTGGTCCCTTTCGCAGGCGAGCGACGCGCTCGCTCGCTCAAGAACACCATACGTTCCTGTTAGCCGGCTCCGGGCATATTCTGAGAAGACCTCTCTGTTCGGTGACCGGAACTGTACGTCAGGTGTCCATCATCCGCCAAGGCAGTCTACTTCATCACCAACAACGATGCAAACGCAGTCGTGGCCGTGCCGATTGGAGCCGGCGGAACCCTCTCTGGCGGGACCTCGACGCCCACCGGGGGGAATAAACACGTATAGAGTGAAGCCTCCGAGGCAAGCTCTTGGAGAAATGTTCAGAAATGGGCATTGTTTGCATTTAAGTGGCTCCAATCCAATGCCTCGGCAATGGATAAAGTTTGTCGGGAACTACCCGTCTTGATTAATCATACTCATGGTTGCACACTGCCACAGCCTCGGCAAAGCTGGCTCGAAACTCCAGCTACCCTTTCTCATGATACGATTATAAACCCTTCTGAAATACCCAATAGCGCAGTACTGCTGTATGTGTGATTTTATGCGCAAGATGGCTTAGAGGATTAGTGCATCGAATACTCTATGGGGAGAGTATATGTAGTCTCGTTACTAGCAGCGAGGTGAGGGAGAAGCGGGGTCCCGGCCTCCGTAGCATACCTAGGTACCTTGGTCGATTATTGACCGAGCAGGCCTTAGGTAGCCTTCCACATTCCAAGTCGGTGTGGCACCCGCGGCACACCTGGATCAGAGCGCCATCGTGTAGCGGAAGGCACTTCGTGCATTGCTGCAGAGTCGTCGTGGCTTGAAGCAAAGAGGGCGTCAGGAGCCTTTTCCATTCGATGGCAGTGAGCTCATAATGCATCTGTTTCTCGTAGCATAGAACGCAATGGGCAATCGGCAACGTGTTCTCGTTTGTGAACGCCTCGTAGAACGACTTCGCTGCCTTCACTTGTGGGGAAAGTGAAACCTCTTTGCACCAAGATCTTGTTGCTGATGCACGCGCCTTGTCGCGAAAGCGAGATTCATGGTGCTGCAGAATTGTCAACCGTTAGGATGCAGTCAGAATCATAGAATGAAGAGAGCTTGATTTTTCTAATTGAACGAGAAATGACAATCATTATATACATAAGAAAGGGAAGGTCTCCGGGAGTGAGGTTCTTGGCGATGTCGTAAGCTTGAGACGCAAGCTTGAGGCTGTACGAGGCCTTGGCCCTCCTTGGCCTTGATTGGCGTTGACAAGAATAGACCTCAGAGACTCTCGCTGGAGTTGGGCCGCGTCTGGCATACGCCGCTGCCTCTTCAGCTGCGTGGGCGACGGGCCTGGAGCCGCTTCCTCTTCCCGCGACGCTTTGGCGAAGAACGCCTTCGGCAGGCTCGGTCTTCAGCGTGCTGGTGATCTATATGCTCCAGCATACGGAGGATCTCGTCATGAGGTACTGTAACCCACCCTTGACGGGTCCGGGCGGTTGTATGGGGCCTCCGGGAGTGTCGCTGACGGTCCAGATCTTCCAATGTACGACGGATCTCGTCCGGTGACACTATGACTGGCTGTTGCCGGGGCATGGTCCTAAGCGGACGCAAACATGGGTGCCCCGAGGAAAGAGGAAACTTGGGGCGCGGGAGCCTTGAGAGTGCGATGAGAGACTTCTTGGAATAGCCCTTTCCTTACTGTTTACGGGGTTCAACGAGTATGTCTGTCTATCACTGCTAAACGTAGTGTTGAGGTACATGGCCGGACCGCCAGACGGTCCTGCTTGGGCCCCGCCATCGTAGAGGCGATGACGGATGCAGGTGAGGGGAAAGAGACCCTTCGACTGCGAGGTAATCATGCTCCCGTGCGCAACAGACAGGCAGCGAAAGAAAAAAAAACCGCATTGTATCGAATTGATTCGACTAATGGGGAGCATTGCTAGGACATAGGACACATAGGAGTGCGTGAAGAGTTCGGTCGGGGATGATCCTCGGTGGAGCTCATTGCGGATAACGTCGGATATATAGGGAAGCGCCTACCAGATCATTAGCAATATAATTAATAAATAGGCGAGTACCCTCGGTTACTTTGGATTTTCTTTGTTCAAGTAGAATCAGCTGATTCAGACGTTGATTGACTTGAAGATTATTGCAGCTTCCCCAAGCTCATGGAGGGAGGACTAAGCTCTATTTATGTTTACCAGGTGGAGGTCTACAATGACCTGGTGATCTCATATTTCACATTAATTTCTAGGGCAGTAGTGCAAATGCATGTAACCCTCCATCAGCTCTTTGCAAGCGTGACGTTGAACATGTCCAATGCATGGACATGCATGAACAACTGAACAACAAGGCAGTGCGTTCTGTCCCACCATTACTTGGCCCGTGTGAGAGATTTTTTTAATTGGATAGTCATGAGAGCAAGCAAATATGCATATCTAGGTCGGTGAGATGGATAAACATGTCCAACGACACATGACAAAGGTTGCGAGCCCGGGGGTCCTGGCTGGGACAGGCTGGACGTTGTATGACGATAAATGTTTCATATCTACCTTAGCCTCTGTCTTTTCTGTGGTGACGACCCCTCTTGACTCTGTCAGTTGCTTGGTGCTCAACATCGCATGTTTCACGCACACATTCATCGTCCCATTCTGTGTTCGGTTTGCTCTGCGTCAGCGGTAAACGATGCGGCAGTTGTTCAATGACAGGCGAGGTCCCGGCACAACCAATTACTTCGAGCTTGAATGGAGCCACAACAAGCAATGGGTCAGCGAAGCCAAGAGAGTAGTGCAGGAGGCTTATGCAAAATACGAGGAAGCAGCTGTGGAAATGGACCCAACAGAGGGATCACCGTGGCGTCAGGAGGAGGAGGAAAAGGGGGATAATGTTGCTGACGGTGCAGTAGCTCTTGATCCGCTCCAAGAAGCTCGTAAGCGTCGTCAGAGGCTCGCTACCGTTGCAGCGTCAGGCACACGAGGAAAGAAACGGACAAAACTGACCTCCGAGCTTGACGAGTTTATGGCGAGGGCCAATAAGGCTGACCTAGAAGTTGAGGATCCTCTGGAGTGGTGGGTTCGCCATGCCTCAGACTACCCAGTCCTGTCCAAGATGGCCTTAGACTTATTCAGTTGCCCAGCAATGAGTGCTGAGTGTGAACGTGTTTTTTCGCAGACGAAGAAGGTCATCACGGACGAACGCAATCGCCTCAGTTCAGATACGGTGGCAGCCATTGAATGTCAAAAGCACCTGCTTCGATCCGGTATGTTAGCATCGTCAGGATAGGTACGTCAATGCCACGGGTAGCCATATCAGGAATGCCACAGTACCAGTCAAGCAACACCAACCAACCAAGTAAAGTAAGCCCTGCTGGTCAAGTAAACCAAGCAAAGCAAAGGGGTTCCTTCAACCAAGCAAAGCATAGGGGTGAAATTTTGCTTTACTTGGTTGATGGACACACTGCCTATATATCCGGCTATGCAGTACACCGGTAGTAGGGCACGAGTGAAGCAACACCTTACAATTACTGCGTCAGCAGTTCAACGGAGTCGAAATCTAAGATATCCGTGCGAGCCGTTCTAGCGGTCTCCTCAACCACCTTCCGGGCAGCAGCCGAGCGAGGTTTGATGCTCACGCGGTACGGCTTCGGCTTCGTGACGAGTCCCGCTGTGTGTGAACTCCAAGTCAGTGCACTGATTCCTGTGAAGGCCGGGCAAATTAAGACTTACCAATCTTGTCGTTCAAGTCCAAGGGCGGTTCGCCATGTTCTGGAGATATGTCGAATGCCCAAAGAACGCGGGAAATAACAATAAATAGCGAGGCCTCAGCCACAAAGATGCCCTGGCAAAGTCGGCGGCCGAAGCCGTAGTGGAAATGGTCGCGGCGGCGGAAATCCGGATGGTTGGCGCTGGCAGACGCATGAAGGCCATCACCCAGGAAGCGCTCCGGCATAAAAGCGTCCGGCTCTTCGTAACGGTCTGGGTCGCGATTGAGGTACGTGAGATTGGGGAATACGATCGTTCCCTTGGGAACTCTCTGGTTACGGTAGACATCACTGTGTGAGGTTGCATGCGGTATGCCCAAGCTTCCGATGGGCGCCCATCTATGGACTTCCTTGATGAGCGCACGTATGTACGGCAGATTTGGCTCATCCTCCCATGTGGGCAGACGTGACGACCCAACAACCTGGTCAAGTTCTGAGGCAATGTCTGAGTATGTTAAGTGTTGTTAGGGGCAATCGTGCGAACTTACCATCGTGGGTAGCACGAACGACGTCTGGGTTTAGAGCCATAACTTTGAAAAAGGACTGCAACACGCTGCTCGTAGTGTCAGCACCTGCGCCAATCAACATGGCCAAGATGTTAATGGCTTTTTCGTCGTCGATGCCTTCGCTCTCCTGAATCTTGACGAGCTCGGAACCAAAGCATCGAGGCTCCTCCCCAGCCTCGACCTGCTTCTTGAGTGTCCTCAGAAACGCTATGTGGAGTGCTGACTCTCGAGCTCGTAGCTTCATGGCCAGTTTAAGCCATGGCTGGAAGCACTTGGGGAGCTTTTGCAGGATGGGGAAATAATCGAGGAGCAACGTTCCTGGTTGAAAGTCTGCGGATTATGCAAAATGAGCAAAGGTAACCATGTTCCAGGGTGGCAGTCCTTACACTTCAACATATCCTCCCACACGTGATAAAACTCCACCATGGTGGGGTGATCAAGCTGGACGAGTCTGACACCGTACACAGCGCTGAAGATGACGCTAATTGCGAAGCGCTCCGTGTGAGAAAGAAAGCCTTCCGGAACCGTGAGGAGATCTCGAAGCATGACCTTGGATTCATAATCCTGATATTTGTTGAAAGAGGCGGACTGCTGAGGGCTGAGCAAGTTGTTGTACAGTCGTCGCAGCACGCGGAACTGCTCGCCCACTCCCGTGGTAACCAGTCTCCAGGGCCAAGCTTGCTCTCTGAAGGAGCTCTGAGCCGGCCTGTCGGAGTACACTGATCCTTTCTAAATGCAAACAAAAAGAAAGGCTCAGCCTAGGCTCCAAGATGGAAGTAGGTCGGATAGCGTGGCTAACCTTATCCAGGATTTCCTTCACGTCATTCGCCTTGCTGATGATCATGACGGGCTTGGAACTAAACCACAGCATACATGTCCCGCCATACTTGTAGGCGAGTTCCATAAGCTGCTTGTCGGGATTCTTCAGCATCTTGTTGAAGAAGAAGAGATTGCCCACGAGAGGCCATGGCGTAGGCCCTGGGGGGAAACTCGTCTCCCTCTTCTTAGTTTTCTCAACAGCAAGCCTGCCTTTGAGGGAAGAAATCAGACATGCACTCAAAAGACACAACAGCAGCCCAGATAGGACAGTCTCCAACGAAAGGGGCTGGATGTGGTCCATGATTGCTTGGAGGCTAGGAGGAAAGTGGGTTTCGATTTCTAGGGGTGAGCAGAGAAGTGTGAGGAGAAAAACGAACACTATGGAAAAGGTAGGAGAAAACGGAGTTATATGCAAGTCATGGAAGGTAGAGAAGGCTAGGCAGTCAGTTTCAAGTCGTATTTAACTGGGTGCGTTCCCCGGTGGCATTCCGAGATTGGCCAGCGAAAATTCGGAGCTACCAAACAGGTGGGGCACATGCTTCGGCAAAGATGTCGGCAAGTCGCCCAGCCTCGGCGCTCCGATGCACCTACCTTACACCAACAATTCATTCATCGGGCTCGGGGTTTTCACGGTCGCGCGGAGGGCGTCGCCACGCCCTTCATTGCAAAGTCTACCCGGCGGCGAACCTGAGTTCGCGCCTATGTACACCCGTGACGGATGAGACGCTCAGACGGTTTCAACGCCATGGAGTCGGAACAATGCTTACGTGGTGCATGCCGTAGGATAAAAACGCGAAAGAAAACAACACAGGTACTTGCTTCAAGCGTCGATGGGGCCAGAGGCGACCAGACCGCGGGGGTCTGCCTGGGGGCCACCGGCGGAAAAGAGCACATCTTTTGTCCCGATTGGAAACCCCGACCTTATGCTTATGCTAGATTATTTTACGGCCAGGAAGCCGTTGACTGCAGCCACCCGTATTTGGTTTTAAAGTCCTCGGTGGCTTTGTTTCTAATGCCCTCGCCCTGCAGGGCTCAAGATCTGCCCATCAGATTGTCGCGTCGTTGCATGTGCTCGCGCCGTTCGCTATTTGCAAATGCCCTATTCTTCCGCTTACACTTCTCTGCTTCATCACTTCATGTCTGGTCTCTAGATTCATGCCACGCTAACTGCTTCAGGGCTTGCCGAGATGGAGTGCTTCGGTCCGGCTGTTCATAATCGCAGGGCATCGCCGCGGCGGCCCAGGTAGTTGTTGGATCCTCAGTAGCTAAGAACCCAATGCAATTAAACAAACGCGTACAATGCTATGGCCGTCTTCCTTCAATGACAAAGACCAATTCTTCTGCACTCTGTAAGGGCTTGATGGGAGAACGTTGCGGCCTGGCGATTCTGCATTGACGGGCTCACGGCGATGCCAGCCCCCACTCGTCACTGTCCTTGCGTGCACCCCTGCCTTCGGTGGGCTCCGATCGGACCCAGTGCCGCAAGCCATCGGCGCATCAGCGGGGGGGTCGATTTACCTGTTGGTTCAACGCCTGTTCTGCATTCCAACCACATCGCACAGAGCAGCATCAGGGGAGAGGGCATCTTTGAGCTGACCATTAGCAGAGACGGCTTTCGCAATGTTTCCGAAGAAAACCTATTACCTTGATGGGAGGCCCGTTTCCGTTCCTGCATGACAATTGAGCCCGCCGGACTCGGGTAAGTTGCAAGACTACCAGGCCAAAGCGCGATACGGCGGTGTTGTCCCGTTATATGTGCAAGACGCCAACGACACAAGAGAGTCGGCGACGGAGTCAGTCCGATCGGCCAGATGACGCAGCATCGGAAGTTCTGCCACGAAAGACGGACTTGACTCAGGAGAGCTGACCAATTGGCCCGAAGTTGCTCCGCAGTTCGTTGGTGGGGTCTCAACTGACGGAAAGGATATAGCCACTCAACGCAGCTCAAACGCTCCCGTGGGCGGCGATGACGGGGGCGGTCGAGTTGGACCGCGAGCGACCGATGGGAGGCTTCTTGGGCTCGCGGGAGGCGGGAGGCGCCTTTGCAATGGGCAGAGACAGGCCGCGGAACTTGCCTCGGCTGGCAATGCCGACACCCCACGTCAGCTGGGTCTTGTAGCCAGAGCATTCGTTGCCAACCTCGAGACATTGGGAGCAGTACGGCCGCCGGCGGTCGCACTTGATGTTTCGCTTGGAGCAGGTGAAGCAGTCGTCCGAGGCGCCGCCGGCAGGGGCACGTCTTCTGCGCTTTCGGACAGCAGCGGCATCCTTGACAGACACCGTCTGATGAGAGAGGGCAGCAGTCATGGCCACGGGCGAACAGAGGCCAATCCCAGGGCTGATGGCGGCGGTGAACGTTCCCGGTGTTGGTGATACAGAGCGATAGAACGAGCGCCAGTGGTCCCCGATCACTGCAGATGCTTGATGTGACTTTGGAGTGAAACGTCTACGGAAGAAGAGGTAGAGGGTTGGACGAGAGATTGGGAGGAGAGCAAAGGTGAAGAATTGCAAGCACAAGGGAACGAGAGGCAAGACGAAGCGTCTTCTGAAGATATTGTGTGCAGAGTGGAAACGGGTGCAGAGACAGTTATGTATATGGAGAGCAGTGGCGTGCAGAAGACCCGATTCCGTCTGGTAGGGATGGACGGTCTAGAGATGGGCTGGCTAGCAGCCAGTAGTGGTGGTAGAAGGCGATACGCCGCCATGGGGGGCGTCTTCTCCATACTTCCAGAGTACGTACCAAGGCTATAGACGCAGAACTCCCGACGTCCGTAACCCGGTGGTGTGGTATGCCTGTGAAGTGGACGGTACCATGCACGTACCATCACAGCACGGGACGGTGGGTTATCTGGAGAAATTGTGGGAGGAGGGTGCCCGCCATCGCCGAGTGCCAGCGGCTGCTGATTGGAGTCGACCGAGTGAGCGTGAGGAGGACTTCGGCGTGAGTCGTGCTTCAGAGAACGGTCGAGCGCGTGATGGTCCGGTCACGCCGCAAGGTTGGAAGAAGTGGAAGGAAAACAAGGCCAGAACGTGCGCAGGGCGATGGGCAGACTCATAAATACGCCACTATTAGCCGCACTTACCGAAAGTGTGTACTTTCACCTTTGGCAGGTGCATTTGGCTACGTGCGTGACACAGACGGCCTTCCTAGACGGATGAATCGGCACGCGACACAGTCTGTCAAGACTCCAACCCCTGCCTGGCCAACAAGTCCAAGTTGATACGGTTCCCTTGCTTGCTCGCGAACCTTCCTCGTTGCGTTAGCTTAGGCCGGCCCCACGTGCTGTAGACTCGGCATATTAAGCGACCTGGACCCCTCAAACTTAAAGGAACCAACCGCGGCAGTGGACCTTGCGCAGATCCGGGACAGTGGGACCCTGCAGCGCAGATTCGCCTGGGGTCGCCTCCGCCACTCGGGCCTACCTAATTAGAGAAGCTGGGGCCGGCGGATGTGGGTGTGGCCATCCAGCCATCTCACTAGCTCTGGTCCGCTTCTCTTTTTCTCTCAGCTGGCTAGGGGGTGTCGAGCGATCCCCAAGTGTTCCAATGGAGCCTCTGATGCAGAGACCGCAAGCATTGACCGAGCAGTGGGCCATGGGAGCCACAAGCACGGCAAAAGGTGACCGAGATGCGGGCTGGCCACGACATGAACCGGGCCGGGAATCCGGAATGACAAGGGTCACGAAGCGGGCAGCGAATGGGCGGACGAACCGGAGCCCACGATAATCAAATCCAAGCCACCCAACAGAAAAGGGCCGTGGCCGTCGCGCGCCGCAACGTGGCTTGCCGTGGATGCCGCTCTCACGAGACCAAAAGATCAGCATCATTGACGGCACGTTGCCGCATCTGGATCCTTCATCCGGGGCAGCCACAATCTGGTCGCTGGTTTCGTGCACATGGCCTCGAGCCTACCCTGAAGCTAAACGCGGGGAATGGGAGATGCACTTAGGGTGTCGAAACCGAGATGCGAGCAATTGAATGGGAAGGCCGCCATCGAGGCTTCTTCCACGTGTGCCTGGGCTTCTTGCGCGTGTCCTTGTTGCACTTGCCAGGGGGTCTGGGGGTGTCTCGTCTCATGTGAGGACAGATTGAGCGATGCCCGCCAGCTTGGAACGGCCTTGGCCCAAACTCCTTTCGGCTTCATGTGGCCACACATGTTCGTGCATGCATCCGTACATGGTCGATGAGGGGCTCACACCTGCAGGAACTCCAGCAAGGGACATTCGAGACACAAGTCGATCGCGCGGCAGGTCGTGGACTCGTGGCAGACCTGGAGGGTGGCGTCGGCGAACCGTGAGGGTGGAATCAACTCAATAATCCCAGAGGTGGCCGGAGATTAATAACTGCGACTATGTGTCGGCATATTGACGCATACACAATGGAGTGAGCACATGCAGGTGTCTTGGACGAAAAGATGGACGAAAGGATGGACTGAGGCACCCGTCCATCCCATCTGGGGAGGAAGGAGACAAGCCCGGGGTCTGGGCCAGGATTTTCACCCCCTTGGCCCTCCTTCCGCATCCTTCATCTCCATGTCGCATCACCAACATCTGCACCACAGCAGTCGCGACAGGAATAAACGCAGCCCTGCTAGCAGCCATGACGAAAATCAGCCATGACGAAGCAGAGATTAAAAACCTCACTCGGGGCTTCCTGCGCCCATCGCATCGCTGCCATCTCCTCCGCTAACCGACGGAGGACCCGTCTCGCCCTTCCCTTTCCCAGTGCCCAAATTCAGGGCCGAATTCAGCCCAAGGACGGCGGACGCGGGTAAGCCACGGTAGATAACCTCTTTAGCCAGCGGACAGGTTCTGACGACCCATCCATACCACCCAAAACACCGCTGCGACACAGCGGCGTCGCCTACGCTCGAAGCGGACGTCTGCGCCGGGCAGCGCGAGCAGCCACAGTGGCAGCTACTGGCCCACGTCTCGATTGGTCCAAGCCTCCAAGGGTCTCTAGCCTCTCCGATCTGCCAGCGCAGATCACGAGACTGCCCGCTATAGCTCGTCGTCGACGCCTTGGCGTGTGCCTTTCAAGCCCGGGCCGCCGCCTCATTCACACATGCAAGCCATGCGGCGCGATGCCCCGCCTATGTTTCTGCTTGTCCGGGAACCCAGGACGAGACGACGGATAAGCACCTCAGGAGGCGTCGACCGAAGTGAGCTAGACAAATTGTTCAATCTGGACACGAAACTGCTGTGGCCCATCCTGGCAGCGGTCATCCTTGATTGTGTCTGCAGTCCACCGAGTACGGAGTGCTCCTTGCTAATATTGCCCCGGTCGCCAGTGTCCGTGAGGCTCTGTTGCTGCTGACGTCACGAGGCTCTGCTGGAGACGGAGACTGTCCGCGGACACCTCCTTGTTCCCGCTGTGGAGCACCGCTCCGCCGGGCTGGATCCGCTCGACCTGTGTCTCGAAACCCATGCATCCCCATCCAGCCGTCGACTGTCCTGAACCTATGCTTGTCGAAGAAAAGCTGCTGCCGTTCATGAGCCCAGTGGCCGCCTACGGTTGTGCCTTTTTTGGAAGCCACAAACCCAACAAGCTTCCTGGCTCCAGCGCCTCAAACGTTGGGCTAGTCACTATCCGCCCCCCGTCTCCCACAAGCCGGTGCTTCTCGACGCGAGTTCCGGGTTCCCCGCGCCGAGACGATACCAATGAGGCCCTGATTTGCATCAATGGCTCGTGGCCTAGTGCCTTGGTTCAGTTGATGGGCCCTGATGTGCCGCTTTCGGGAACGGACGGTGGGCGGACAGGGGCCAAAGCTGGAGCGTGAGAAATTTCCGGCAACTACACTCACTCTACAAACAACGCATCCTCCTTGTCACGTTCACTCTATGGGCGTTTCAAGGACACATTATTGGGATGGGCAACGATCGTTGCGAATGCTTCACCACTCGGAGACGCCATATATATGTTTAACAGAGATGGCAATTTGTCAAACGCCACAGGATCAGTAGGAATTGCCAGTACGTCGAGGCAGCGCTCATCACAGATCAACTCAATCAATCAATCATCCCAATCAAATCAATCAAATCAGCCCAGTCTTACGTTCAATCAAATCAATTCCAGTGATTTGAAAGTTGACATGATTTGG
Source organism: Tolypocladium sp. Sup5 PDA-1 (assembly GCA_000750105.3). Lineage (NCBI taxonomy): Eukaryota > Fungi > Ascomycota > Sordariomycetes > Hypocreales > Ophiocordycipitaceae > Tolypocladium > Tolypocladium sp. Sup5 PDA-1. The sequence goes on from JPHH03000083.1 coordinate 47,681, forward strand.
TTAAGTTGATATATACTATGCTGTAGTTACCCGAAGTGCCATCAATGAATGACCTGTCCTGCCTGGTCCCTACCCTACAGAACGTAATCACAGATGGATGCTACTTACTCAACCACATAATATAGCAGTAAGATTAGGTACCTACTATCGCCGGCCGGGCCAACCCGGGGCTAGCTAGGATGACGCGGTTACGCGCCTTCGCCACCCTGCGCGACGCGTCAACTTCGCCGTCACGACATAACATCAACGACGAGATGTCGCACTTACAAACACCGTCTACTCCGTCGAGTCTTTCGCCAGAGGTTTCAACACCATGCCCCACTTCACTCTTTCCTTCTGCGTTCTCGCGACTATCACAACCAACGACCGTGGCCAAGCAACTCGAGGAGGCTGCTGTCCAAGATCTGCCCGTTAACCCTACTATTGAGGATCTACCCAAGATCGTCTGGAAGAACCGCCGCTTTGTCCAAGAAGCTTCGCTAGCCCGGAAGGGTGCAAAGGGTAGAAAGAGCTGGATTAGGTCACATGGCATGTTTTTCATCGAATTGAATAACCAGGATCAGCCAATCGGTAATGTCTGGTGCTGCAGTCGTTGCGATACGAAGGGCCGGCCGGAATTCTTCTCAGTACAAGCCACATCTTCAGCAGCAGATCATCTTCGCAAGTACGTATCCGCCCCTGGACCAACAAATCCATCTACTGACTCGCCTAGATTTCACCGGATCACCCCGACGAGCCAGTCAAGCCCCAGCGACGACGATAGCGCGATCGATACCCATTCCTGTGCACCTCCCAAACGACCGCGGCTTGACCAGAGCATGATACCAAAAGCAAAGGTCAAAGCTATACAAGAACTCAGTGTTGGGTTCGTCATTGACAGCGATGTGCCATTTACAATTTTTGAGCACAAGTTTCTGAAGGAGCTTTTCTACCGATTCGACCATGAATTAGCGCTCCAGATCCCCTGGAGTAGCAGTTCTATAACCAGAGAGCTTCAGAGGATCTTCGAGTCCAAAATCGATGTTATCAGAGCGGAGCTGGGTACTGCGCTCACGAAAATACACATCAGCTTCGATCTCTGGACATCGCCAAACCGCCTTTCGATAATGGCTGTGTTTGCGCACTTCATCGACAAAGTCGGGTACCAACAATCCAGGTTGCTGGCCCTACGCCGTCAATTTGGTACTCACAATGGCGAGAACCTTGCGCATACTTTGTTCGGCATTGTCCAACAGTGGGAGATTGGTGGGCGGGTTGGAACGGTCATGTCTGACAATCTGAAGGCGAACGACACCTGTTTGTCCTATTTCTTCAGGCAGCTTGACCCGTCGATCAAAGCGGCTGATATAAAGGCCCATCGGATGCGCTGCTATGGCCATATTCTCAATCTTGTTGCGCGCGCGTTTCTTTTCGGCAAAGATGCCGACTCTTTCGAGCTAGAGTCAGACATCAACGGCATGAGAGGTCTTGCGGAGCAAGACCTTCGTCATTGGCGTTCAAAGGGCCCAATTGGAAAGCTCCACAATATCGTCAAATTCATCAGATCGTCACCTCAACGCAGCGAATATTTCAAGCGCATCGCTCACGAGCAGGAGTACGAGGGGTACCGTCTTTCCGAGGAATCAACCGCCGAGCTTGAGGTCGTGCTGGATAATGAGACGCGGTGGAACTCTACTTATATGATGATTGAGAGGGCTCTGCGGAAGCAGACTGACATTAGGGCTTTCATCTTTGCGCTCGAGGGCGAGCAAGACGAGGCAAAACGAATCCCTGCTGATGATATCTTATCCAACGAGGATTGGCGCGTTCTTGGCGAGGTCAACGAGATCCTTAAGCCTCTATACTTTCAGACGATGCGGACGCAAGGTTGGGGTAAAGGCGACAGCCATGGGCGGCTGTGGGAAGTCCTGGTTGGAATGGAATACCTGCTCGAACATTTCGAGGACTGGAAAGGCTTTTACAACGAGGTAACAACCAAGACAATAAGGGAGACGAATCTAGACGATCTTGAGCCGATTGGTCTGAGGGAATTCGAAAGCCGGCCGACCCGTGCCCGTCGCCGCCCTGCTCGCTTTGATGACGAGATATATATGGTTCAACAGCGAAGTCAAACGTCAAGATTTACGGTAGCTGCCTTGCCAGAGCATTCCCGGACCGAACATGACTCGCTTGATAAGTCACCGTCGCATGAGATCTCCCAGAAGAGCTCGTTACCCGCAGATCATCGAGCGTATATCCGGGCATCTATCAACAACGGCTGGAAGAAGCTGGACGAGTATTACAATAAGCTCGGAGAGTCTCCCTTGTTTGCGGCAGCAGTTATTCTTCATCCGAGATTTGGCATCAGCTGGTTGGAGGCTACTTGGGTGACTGAGGAACAATTAGCCTGGGTTCGTGATGCAAAGGCGGGCATGAAGGACTACTTTGCGCGGTGGTATCAGACGAACCAGCAGAATGACAAGGAACAGTCGAAGCCTGCCTCAATGGGAACGGGCAAGAAGGACGATCACTATACGCAGTGGATTAACAGCAGAACGAAAAAGGCATTTGCAACGAGCGGCAGTGTCAGCGAGTTGGACAAGTACCTCCGCCTTGAGCCACAAGACACACAAGAGCCGATCCAGTGGTGGAGAGACCATAAGCATACTTTCCCGGCATTAAGCAGCTTTGCCTTGGACGTCTTTGCCATTCCGGCGATGGCAACTGACTGCGAGAGGCAGTTCAGCCTGGCCAAGTTGACGCTAACATCACAAAGGCTCGCCATGGGGGCTGATACGCTGGAGCGAGTTCATTGTCTGAAGAATTGGGTCCGACATGGTGGGGTGAAGCTGGGGAGTTGGGGAGGGAATTAAGTCGTAGGGGACGGCGAAAGACCCTCGTATACCAGGTGTACAGGTCGCCCATACAGTTGATTGGGAGGAGTCAATCAAATCAAATCAATCAATTTGGACCGGAAACCTGTCAATCAAATCAACTTTGGGGCCAAAGTTGATTTGATTGATTTATGATGAGCGCTGATCAGTACATTGCATGATGTGAGGTAGGGTCGAGCATCAAGGTCTCTGAATGTTTAAAACTACGAAGGGGAGAAGAGATCCAGTCCTTGTAGGATATATGATGCAGGGCGGACCCAGTGCCGAAGGCGGCGATGCGATCTGACTCTACACATTCATGTGATGACTTACGTCCTTTGCTGACAAGTCGGAGTAGAAGAACACAAGATGATTTAGAACATTCGCTTGAAGCCCCGAATGGTTTTTCATGGTTGCGGTCGATGTCATGTATATGTAGTCACTTTATGTCTTTATACTGTCCGAGGAGCAACGGAGCGGCTGAAGTTCTCGGCACGACCAAGAATACTGTTCTAAACCCGTGGAGTGACCCGTAGTTCCAGCAGACTGAACGTTTTGAGGCGCTTAGGTCACTGTCATCTGGGAGACTTCATCTCCGCAGGGTTTAGGGATTGGCATCGGACGTTGTTCATGTTCGTTTGCCGTGCTACACCCCCGCCGTTAGATGCATCCCCTCAGAAGCTCTATTCCTGCGCCGAGACCTGAGATGGTCCAGTGAGGGGAAGGTCATTTGGAGTCGACTTATACCGCGGGATGCTCAGAATACATGGAAAAAGGGTGAAAAGCAGAAGCTTGTGATGCCTATGAGTAAGGGCATGCGGGGATCCAATTCTGCACAGCGAGTAATGACAAGTCGCGCGACACCACTACCGTCGTCCGTCTCCGAGGCCAAGAGTCAAGGCGGTAGCAGAATAGGCTGGGCTTGGTGGCAATTGTATCCAATCTGGGGGAAATTGGGAACAGCTTAAAGCTAAAAATTGGCCTCGACGACTCACGCACGGCGTTGCATAGAACGAGTGACCGCTGTCATTTCGCCTTGCGTCTGAGCAACAAGTGTTCGGTCCGAGCGCAAAACAGACTTGCGACTGTACGCCTCTACGGTTTTGTGGCTGTTTAATAAACATCAACTAGACAGTGTTTGGCCTGAGAAACCTACATACGGGTAATGAGGGCCAATCTACCTGGAAACCATGATCTGCAGGCGGGGAAGACGGTTGTGCTGTGTGGGTAGCTGTTGCTAGCCTACTCGTAGCTAGTGGTGACGGTTTAGATGGGGAACGCCATCCGGCGCGCTCGGGCCCGATGGTACTGGCTAACTGGACACGGGCAGGCGGATGAATTGCCTCGTCCGCTTCGCCGTCTCTGGGGGCAGGTTGGGGAAGCTGAGGAGGAAGAGTGCCGAAAACCCTCGCCCAGCTGCTGCATTCCTCCCAACCCAGCAGGCCCGTGCTCGAACCAAAGAACCCCTGGGAGCACCGTCAGATTGCGGGACCGGAACTGGATCTGCCCGATTGACAGGCGACGAGTGGATTGGGCCAGGACGAGGCATTGGTTGACCAAGTCCGACGCAGTTGCACCAACGGATTTGGAAGCTGTGCCTCATATCCCTCGAAGACTCGGTACAGTCGCACCTCCTGGTCGTAATTTCTTGACAATGCCATGTCACTCTGTGAGTCGTCGAAACCTGCTTACCCCGCCATGTTTGTCCGAATGTTTGCCGTTGTTTGTCGCAACCGAGAGTTGGGGTCGGGATGCATCCGAATGCCGATGATCAAGGAAACATGTGCCGAATGGGACAATGCTCAGGCGTCATGCGTTGGTGAATGGCCAGAATAAGCGGTGCATATGCGGAGTAGGCACGTACTTCGTACTCGTATGCCGTGGAGAAATGTGAGGTGGGCTCGGGTTTGGGACTGGACGCACACAACCCGCTTCCCGTCCGTGGCTGTCGTTCAAAGTACTACATACTACACGACACTGTTTCACCACCATGGAGTACAGAAGACCTGACAGCCACCATCGTGAGAACGAGTGGAAAGAACAATGCCTTCTAGAGTTTTCTGGCCAGGCATGGACCTAACCCAAAAGGCAGCACAGCAAAAAGGAGCGAGGCCACAGCAAGCCAATTCTGGTTGATGCTACGTCTCCTTTGTAAGAAGTGAAGATACTCCCGCCAATTGTTGCAAAGACAGCAGCAAAAAAAGCAATGCAGCCGAACTGAATGGGTGAAAATCTTTCTCCCATATAAAACATAGGCGCAGTTGAGTCGTGTTGTTCTTGCCGCCATCAATTAACATGTCTACCAAGCGACAACCCACTACGCTACTGGTCTGCCCAGCGATTAGAGTACCCACGCGATGGCGATTGATGTTCTATAGATCCCGGCGATGGCTGCCGAATGTGAGAGGACTTTTCCTCCGCAGGTAGCATGGTTCGCCGCCTTTCGTGGGGTTGCAAGACTTCGAGTGCGGAGTGGCAACCTTTGGCGGATCGCCACACCCCACATCGACTTCTCATCACCAGGAACAAACGCCTTCGCGATGGCGGCTTTGTTTCCGCGCTCGCATTTTATCAAAGGCCGGAGACATGCCGAATTCGTATCGTATGTCTCATTCAGCCTTTATCAGGCCAGACGGGCTGTGAGATCCCGATGACTCTTCGCTGATGACCCTTGATATAGCCGAGACTGTTTCTGTCGGCAGGACAAGTGCCTAACGTCGCACTTGGTATTACTTGCCGCGGCAGCATGGCAACAAAAGTGACCGATGCTCCGTCCGCGACTTTCCTTTAAACTTACAAGAACCTCCATTAAGCGGCGATCCGGAAAAGCAATCAATGGATGCACTAGCCCAGGCATTTGGAAAGTGTAGGAAGTCGCCACTCACTGTGTCAGGGAGGCCACGCCCGGCTTGCCTACGTGGATGGCTCTGTCAAAGTACAATATACCAAGATTCTGTTCCTATCTGTGAAGTGCCCTCGATCGAAAGACCCCGTGCCAATCCAACTCTCACCTATTCGCCCTATCCGCTCGCGTCGGAAGCACAGCAGCTCATACTCATCTTGATGGGCATGGCATATGCTGGCTGCTGGACGAGCTCTGGGCCTTCGCCGGGGCACAAGCACACATTCTCGGCTCGCCGGGAAGGATCGCGACGACACTTGGGCGCATTTCAGTGGTGGAAGTACGTCGGAGGCATGACTTTGGCATGGTAGGCACCTTGATAGCTACATTGGCTGGTGGCCTTTGATGGCTAAATTGACGGACCTGACAGTAACAAGGTCCATATTGAGAGGAAGGCCACAGCAAAAAAAAGATACATAAGCACAACAGGCTTCTTGATGATGCCCCCGAGAAGACCTGCTGGGCCATCCACACTCGCACCGCCTCGAGTGAAGTATTCGAAACAGCCTTGGCGAAGCACTTCCAGGTAGAAGTCGTCCGCCGCGAAGAGCGAGTACAGCGCCTGTGCCAAGATGTTGATGACAAACGAATGGCTCTTTCGCCGCCAGTGAAATGTCGTCATCTGCCGAAGGACCTGTTTGGTGTCGTTGAGATTCGGCACGTTGGAGGGGGCCAGTAACTCGCCTAGGAGGGCGGCATCACCGAGCGTAACCGTAATTCCTCCGCCCGTGAGAGGGTGGCGCATGTTCAACGCATCGCCGGCGATAAGGAGACCAGGAGCGCGGTTGGCAGCTGCTGGGAGAAAGGAGTTCGGCATGCATCGGAGACGGCCATTGTCGAGGTTCTCTGAGAAGGCTGGTTGGACGGCAGGGGGGAGATAGGGCAGTACATCGTGTCTCATGTAGTGCGACACCCCCCCCCATTGGCGGACTTGGCGGCTGTGAGGCCCTCGGGCACGTTTATCAACGCTCTCGTCTCATGTGTGCCGATTTGGTAAAGGAGGACGGAAAAAAAATGCCGAGCAAGACGTGTCCGAAGCACGGGGAAGGGAGCGTCGCATCTCGCAACTCAAGGGCCCAAAACTTGGACTTGGATGCGGGTTTCCGAGATGAAGTCTCCCCACGAAATTTGCTCCTGTAGCCATCGGCGACGATAGTCAGTGGGGTAAAGAAGTAATCGCGTTTACCACCCGTCGAGCTCTTCACCCCGAGAACCTGGTTTGTTCCTTCCAATTTGATGAGACCATCCACCTCTGTCTCGACGACGGTAATATTGGGTTCTTCTGCAGCAGCGGCTCGTAATTTTCGGACGATTCGACCATGGTGAAACTGACTTGGTAGCCCTTGACCGGGATGCTGTCGATGTCGTCGAGACAATGTCGCAGTCCGAGCTTTTCGAGCGCCTGAACGCCCCCGGGTTGCAGAAGCTCCCCGACAATGCGATCGGGCTCTCTGAGGGAACGCTCAAGGAGGAATACCGAGCGAGATTGTCTCACAAGAGTCACGGCCATTGCAGCCCCGAAGATGCCCGCACCGACGACGATGACGTCTGCATGTCGGTGAACGGTGCGACGAATGGCGTTTTCGTCTGGAGAAGAGGTTTCCATGGGTATGTGATGAGGAATAGTAAAGGTCATTCGGACGTGCTGGCAATGATGATGGATAATCTAGGCGAGGAAAGAAGTGGATTCGATTTGGGGGGAGCAGAAGGAAAGCCTGATTGGGAGGCCCAAGCTCAATTTTTTGCCAAATGTCTGTCTTCCACCCCCAATCATCCGATGGTAAGTCGGACCCCCCCACTTTGGGCATACCCGACTTTGGGCACCCCAATCCACACCACTTTGAGCATGAACACAATACGCTGCAACCGCGTTATTTCGTGCAAAATGACCGTTTTTCTTTAAACAAGCTATTAAGTTATTTCCATTGGTTAGGGCCACGGCCTATTCGGAAGAGAACCTCCAGCTTGCAGTAGCTGCTGTGAAAAATAGCCGAACGCAGCTCCAAGCCGCCGAGACTATGGGGTGCCTCTGTAACGGGGCCAGCACTGTGAGCACAGGTGCTAGTCGTATTAATCAATTGACGATCTATAAAGAGATAATTGAGAGGCTGCCCCGGCTCCCTCTCTTATGTGTGCGCTCACCCCCGGCGGGCCGCACGTGAGAGCGAGGGTCTCGCCCTGTCCCTCCGAGCCTGTGGTCGCGCCATGTCCGGCGGCGCCGGACTCCTAGCCCGGGGCCCGGCCCCTTACAGCCTCGAGCAACACTCCAACACCGTTTACACGGGACTTTACCTGTGACTATTGCAAAAGAACCATCTCAACGCCTCTCCAGGCAGCAGGAAAAGCATCTTCGAGACTGGATTCTAGCCCCAGGATGCACCAGGGTTCCCACCAACGCATATGCAGCTAAAGGCATTTGCGAGTAGGATCCTCATTGCCGGCGGCGACATTCAACCTCTCGGCAAGAACTGGATAGTTGGTTTTCTGAGCCGCAACCCAGAAGTCAAGACGATCAAGGGCAAATCTATTGAACGCGCTCAATCAACGGTGCGTCAACCTCCCGGATACGAGATTGGTTCTAATTACTCAACCTACCGGCAATCAAGGCCATCCCACCTGAACACCGATATAATATGGATGAAACAGGCATCCTAGAGGGTCTCGGCTGCAATGGTCTCATGCTAGGACGGTCGGATAAGACGGAGACCTTGAGGAAACGCCTTGGCTCGCGTTGTTGGACCACAATTGTGGAATGCGTCTCTGCCACAGGCCGGGCCCTGAACCCCCCCCCCCCCCCCCCCCCCCCCCCCCCCCCCCCCCCCCGGTGATCTTCAAAGGCCAGGACTTACAGCAGCAATGTTTCTCCGACGAACTCGGCTTCCTTGATCGCTGGAAGTTTACGGCTACCCCTAAGGGCTGGACTGATGACTCTGTCGCGTTGGATTAGCTCAAGGAGGTCTTTATTCCTCAGACAAGACCTCAGCAACCTGGCAAGAGACTATTAGTCGTTGACGGGCACGGTAGTCATCAGACTGATGATTTTATGTACGAATGCTTCAAAAACGGCATATATCTCCTTTTCTTACTGCCACATGCATCGCACGTTCTACAGCCACTCGACGTATCTTGCTTTTCACCTATCAAGACGTATTATCGCCGGCAGCTTGAGACTCTCGTTACCTACTGTAAGGGGCTTGCTAGAGTCTGTTCAACATGTAGGTGCCTTCGTATTGTCTATTCAAAGCTAAAGAGAAAGGGAAGAGGAAGAGGACGAGGCAGGCCTGCCTCGGGCTCTTATTACAGAGCCCTGACGCCGTAGTCGGGGCGGCCACCGGATGTCTCAGTTCACTTACACAGTCAGGCCCCGGGCCCGAGCCCGGCCCACTTACACGGCCCTGCTCCTGGTGTAACGGGCTAGGAGGTGTGCTAGGCTCGAGCAATAGAGCAGTCGGCCATTAAGCCAAAATATCCGCCAGTCTCGGCACTTCGTGCCGAGGCTTTTGGCCCCCTTATCAATTGCCTTTTTTCTTCAGTTTTGCACTGTTTTCGTTCCTGCCAGCTTATGTTTTCCCAGATTCCACACTGCTCGCCGAATCGAATGAACGTGTCTCCTTGATGAACTTGGGCCACGTGTTGGACAAGACCAGATACTTGACACTCCTTTCCGCGTCGTTAAAAACATAGTCGCTGAAAGTTCCGGGGATGTCGCCCCAGTAACGGACATTCTTGACTGTCCCAGTTTGGTGAGGAACCTCGTCGAAAGGTCTGACCGGGTCGGGCTTACTCTCGCCACAGATGAGACGCGCGGCAGGTCCGAACACGGCATGGAGGTTCTTGAAGTCAGCATACGACAGGTTTATCTGGAACTCGGCGCTGTTGGCGCTAATGAAGTCCATGTAGATGCGCACAGCACTCTCGAAGCACTCGCGAGACAGCCTGTGCATGTTGGTCGAGACCTCTTCGACATTGTCCGGCCTTCTGTCAGACCCCTTGCGTCTAGGCACTAGATAAATAGCCCTCCACTCCCTGACGCGGGTCAAGAAGGAAATATTCTCGCCTGAGAAGTCGCGCAGAGCAGAGAAGTGCTGAAGCGGCTCCGGGTTCTTGGCGAGGGTATGCTCGAGAGCAGCCATGGTATGGATACTGTCGCCAGCACAGCTGGTGGTGGAGGCGGCTTTGGTGTATCCGATGCGTGAAGGCTTGGTCGAAGAGCCAGAATTGAGAGACTTGTTGCAGGGGGTGGTCGACTTCTCCCAACGGGCGATACAGTCGAGTGCCTCCTGACACATGTTCTGCTGCTTGCGCACCTCCCAGCAGGGTAGGAAGATTGTGAATATCTCGAGCATCATGATGGAGACACAGATCCTGGTTTCCCGTTCAGCATAACCATAATTAAGTTGTCATGCTTATAGACCTTAGGCGCCTACCATTGAGGAGGAACAAAATATTTGTTAACTGGAGCCATTGCTGGAACATAGAGGGCAATGATCCACATCGGAGCCGCATGTAGACTACAGACATAAAAGTTAGTAAATTGTGGGAATGTATTTAAGAGCAGCGTCGGACATACCCAGAGATACAGCAAGCAATGGTCTGAGTCCTCCATCCGTGGGTGTCTTTGAGACTACGAGCACGCCAGAGGATGATTGGAGCAACAATCCACGCCCAGAAGACCTGCCAGGTGATGCAGGGCAACCATTCCCAGCCCCGGCCCTGTTGAGTGTCCAGTTCAATCAGAGTGCCGGTGACCTCGGTACCAGGGATGCCGAAGGATGAGTGAAATTTCTTGGAGATGGAGTACACAAGGACGGTAATGAACAGCTGTACGTAGCTGGTTAGCTATAACCATAACAATACTACATTCTGACAAGCTAGAAGTTGATGATGTTGATGCTCACCTGGAATGCCATGCCGAGGCCGACGAGAATCAGCATCTTGTAGCCGTAGTCGAGCAGTGTCCACCGAGCAAGGAGTGTGTTGCGGGTCCGGGGACGCCGGTTGTCCCATCCGACATCGACTCTTCTCTTGACATACTTCTTCTGCGCCTTGGCGACGTGCAGAAACCTGCTGTTTGTGGCATGGAAAAGACCGATGCCGAAGGGAAGCCAGATGCCCATGATCCAGTACTCGGCAACCTCGGGCATTAGCGGACCCCAGACATAATCAGTTGTGACCGTAAACCAGTAACAGTGCAACAAGGCCACCGCTGTAAATGACAACGACAGACCTCTGATCCTCAGAATCGGCATATTGCGCCGGACGTAGAGGAAGGCCATGCCAGCTAGGAGGATGACCGACCACACCACAGCAAAGACGATCCAAAAAACGCCAACCGCGTCGAGCTGCAGCTCAGGCTTGGTCTCGGGTGTGACGCCGGACTCTGAGCTCATGGTTGCTGCTGTTTTGCTCCTTCGTCGACAGGTAGGCCAAAAAATGGGGTAGTTTAAATGGCGGGATACGTGAGCAAAGGTCAATCAATGTAGGAAGCCAACGAGTCCGAATGGGCCTGGGGAGAGCCAGCGGGACACGAACAGTGAGGAAGGGACAGAGAGTTGACTATAAAAACAGGAACACAAGGTACAATGGGTTCAGGTACAGCGCGTCCGGCTTTGCTGCCAATGAAATTTCTCCATTAGGCCATTTTTGGCTACGCCCTGTTTCAAAGTCTTGTATTTGCTACTAGAGAGCCTAACGCTCAGCAGTTGAGCAGCCGCCAAAAACACTGCTACCAGCGGTTTTAATTTCTCCGTGAAACGCTTGCGGATCATTTCGGCGCCTTGCTCAACATATTGTCCAGATTTAACTTAGCAAGGACTCAATTAGCCGCCTCGTTAAGGCAGCCGCTTTCGATGGATATTGCTTCCTCTGATGACGGTACGCACTCACCCCGCACAGACCACACTGCCCCGCGTTTTTCTATTGCGTGACACCGGGACGCTGTGCCTGAACCCCACTGTACCAGAACTCATGGAGTGAAGGCAAGCGAACAGACTGTCTCGCGTGGAGGTATCTCGCTAGCTACTCAGTTCTGCCTATCGCTACCGCACTGACCTTGACCTGTGGCACACAAAAGGCAGGCAAAAGCCGTTGACATCGTGAGATCCCGCATTTTGAGTCAGGTGGCCTAACCATCGCGCTCTGGAGCTGCTCACTTAAGCACAGATGCACATGCCAGGGGCATGGCCACACAAATGGTCAAGCCCGGAAGCTTTGCCTGGCGTTGCGCTCAGACACCTCGTCGGATCGGGTAGGTCAAAGTAACTCATGAAAGAGAGTTGTATGAGTGAAGACGAGTCGGATGACCCCCTAGGCAGCTTAAAAAAAGAGTGGCCGACCAGAGCTAGTGAGATGGTTGGGTGGCCACACCCCACATCCGCCAGGCACACAGCCCCAGCTTCTTCTCTAACTAGTTAGGCCTGAGTGACGGAGGCGACCCGGATCTGCGCTGGAAGGTCCCGCTGTCCCAGTCGGGTCCTTTAAATTTGAGGGGTCCAGGTCGCTTAATATGCCAAGTCTACAGCACGTGGGGCCTGCCTAAGCTAGACTCGCCCGTTTGACGCAACAGGGCAGGTTCGCGAGCGAGCAATGGAGCCATATCAACTTGGACTTGTTGGCCAGGCAGGGGTTGGAGTCTTGACAGACAGTGTCGCGTGCCGATTCATCCGTCTAGGAAGGCCGTATGTGTCACGCATGTAGCCAAATGCACCTCATTAGTTCTGAGATAAGAGTCTCAGAGCCATCTTGTGACCCACATCGTGAAGGGCTTGTTGAGTTCACTCAGATGAGGTGCTTCTAGACGTGAGTGGAGCGCTACAATACGTTGGCTACCTTCTACGCACAAGGCGACCATAGACGAACTTTGGCATCTGGCTCTTACCCGAAGCCGCCCGTTTCTTGACTCGCTGGAGATTCTGCAGGCTTCACGGCTACACTCAGGGCGTATTGTCGACTCTGAGAGACCGCATCGCTGTGGCTACAAGTCCCAAGGTTGGCTCCCGCAACTTGTTGCCGCGGGTCGGTTCAGTCCGCTTGGAGGAGACATGTTTTCGTTAGGCTCTTACGGCAAGAAGTTTCCGAGGCTTACTCTACTCCTGTTCATTTGCAGACTTGATGGGTCTGCAGTGATCCTACGGTGCGTTGTCCCCATGTTCCCTTAGATGAGAGTAGATGAACTTCCACTACGCAGAGGCACTAGCACAACGTAACTGACTGCGAAATTTCCCGACCTGTCTGTGGCGTCTGCGTATAATCTTCTCAAGAATATCATTGTCTGATATTCTCTCTTTGGTGTACAAGCTCGACCGCTGCCTGTTGGGACCATATAGCGACTGCCGCGGTGATTTCCTCTGGCCACCAATACTGTACCTGAGGCCGATGTGGACGTAGCGTCACAGTTGCCGCATGCATTAGTCCATGGGGCTCGCTGCAAGCGTGAAATACCTGCAGGCCCGGACGAGAGATGTATTATCGTCTGTACAAACAACCGAGGCGGCCGCCCGATAACGACGATAACGACGGGTGACATCTGCGGCACCGCGGGTGCCCACTGTCCGCTACCTTCACGCCCTCGGCAATCAACTCCGAGGTGCTAAGCAAGAGTAAGGCAGGCAATTGAAAGTCTTACAGTAGACTTCTGAAGCAACCCAAAGCTTGGCGGAGAAAGCACTTGAACATCACATTCAGGAAGCGGGATCACGATATGCTACTATGAACTTTGAACTGGGGGGTTGGTCAGAAGATGGTAATCTTAGGCCCAGGCTGTTGGAGACGGTTGGGGAAACGTCAATCACAGACGAACCTCCAAAATAAGGAAGGCGCTAAGTATGCGTGCGGAGACCGGGGGAGCTCCACAGGGTACGTACTTGGTAACCTCAGTTAATTCAGCACTCGAGACGGGCCTAGAAGCTGAGGTGAGTTGCTGCAACTTGCTGGCCTGCTGGCCCGTAACAAGCGCCTCCACCCCCACCAGTGGTGTATGTACCTGGCTTTATCACGAAAGCGGCGGCGATGTGGAATATCGATGGGCGTCATTGATAATGGCAACGACAGCCTCGACGAACGTCCCTAGCTAGCCCTACCGCGTTGGCCGAGAGGGTATGCGATGCTGGCGATGCTGGCGATGGTCATGGTCATGGCCATGATGCGCAGAGTTTTTCGAGTTTTTGCCTCCTAAATAGTGGGCAATCAATCATTGAATGTCTGAATGCTGGCCTTGCTGCTGCTGCTGTCGGGTTCGGGTGCCACAACATCTTTCTCGAGATGCTGCAGACGGGAGCGGGCAAAAGGGCGCGTCAAGCAGGCGCCTCGCGCCCAACAAGGAAGGGCCAACTGAGCGCCTGTCTGCCAGCTGTCCCCCCGTACGGACTACACTGAGGTGGAAAGTGCAGGCCATCTATCTCCAACACCATTCACTCAATTCATCGCTCCTCAATGCGACATCTACTTTCTTCATCCGCCGCAGCTCGCACGCGCCGCCCATGTTGGATCGCCAATACGGGTAAGACGGCAGTTCGCACTGGCCAGGCGGGTTGCCCGCTTCATTAGGCAGGTCGGCGTCGCCCACCATATCGCAACCCGAGGGACTTGCGGGTGCCACATGGAGACGGAAGAGCATTGGAGCAGCAGCCAGCTCTCAAGCCTCGCATCCGTCGCCAGCGTCCCCGCGAGACACGGGCGTCGGGCAGGGGACAAGGGGTAACCCAGGGGCGGGTCCAGCCACTGGTGTGGTCTCTGTACTGCTTCCGCATTCTGACGATGCGCCAACGTCACGGGTCCAGCAGTGCAGAGCGTCTGACGGAATGGCCATCGCGCAACCCAAGCCCAGACCCGGAGCGACTTGCTTGCGTCCATCCATCACCAAATCAACCGGAACACACCTCCTCCTCGATTCGACCAGACCCCTTTGCCCGTCGCCTCTCGCCTGTCCTCAGCGTTGGATATAAACTCCAGCTCGTCCCTACCTCTCACCACGGACCCTCTCTTCCTCTTCACTTGTCAGACGTCTTGCCTCCCTCCTGTCAGGAACCCTTCGTCCAACAGTGGAGCAGAGCGCGCACAAGACCCAGCATCATGGGCTTCAAGGAACGCTTCGGCGTCAAGTCGCGCGAGACGCCAGCTGAAGGTGCTGAGACGACCGGCGCTGAGATTCTCCCCGCCGTCTCCGCCGACCACAACCCCGAGAGGGAGCTCCGGCGCTTCAGGAAGCAGCACAAGTGGGATCCCTTCCTGGATATCGACAAGCTCGACAACATCGACGATGCCCTCGCCTCTGGCAACGCCGAGAAGGAGGCTGCCATTGACGAGTCGCTCATCCAGGAGGACTCGCCTTACCCTGAAGTTCGCTCGTCGGTAAGTTTCTTCATCTCCCCGGACCAGATGGACTCGCAAGCAGCAGCAAGCAGAAGTCGAGCATCCATCTGGAGAACACGGAACTGACCGACCGGCTTCTCTTCAGGTCCCGCCTTATGACATCAACGTGCCAGTCAACACCATTCGCGCCTGGACCATTGGTTCCTTCCTCTGCACCATCGTCGCCGCATGCAACGTTCTCCTCGCCCTGCGCCGAACTCCCATCTCCATCTCGTCCACTGTCGTGCAGTTGATCGCCTACCCGTGAGTTCATGCCCCCATCCCTTTCAAACTCGTGCCGCTCGATAAGAGTAGACGCTGACCACTTTTCATACAGCATGGGTGTCGGCTGGGCCAAGTTCATGCCCAAGGCGTCGTTCAAGCTGTTTGGCCATCACCTTGAGCTGAACCCCGGACCTTTCAACGTCAAGGAGCACACCATCATCACCATGATGACTGCTGCTGGTTCATCCATCAGCTACTCCATCGACATTCTCCTGGCCCAGGAAGTCTTCTACCAGCAGCGGTTCAAGTGGGGCTTCCAGATCCTTCTTATGTTGTCCACCCAGGCCATGGGCTTCGGCGTTGCTGGTATTGCCCGACGATTCCTCGTCTGGCCGTCGTCCATGGTGTGGCCCGCGACCCTGATTACCTGCACCGTCATGTACTCGCTGCACGACCACAGGCCCTCGGAGCCCACGCAGACCAACGGCTGGAAGATTGGCCGATATAGCTTCTTCCTCATCGTTGCCCTGGCAACCTTTGGCTGGGAGTGGTTCCCTTTGGTCATTGCCCCCTTCCTGTCCATATTTATGTTCGCCACGTGGATTGCGCCGTCCAACGTTATCGTCAACCAGATCTTTGGTGGAAACACTGGTCTCGGCCTCATCCCCATCTCCTTCGATTGGGCCACCGTTACCTGTTTCCTGGGTTCTCCCCTCCAGACTCCTGCCTTTGCCATTCTCAACGTCACTGCTGGTATTATCCTCACCACCCTTGGCGCCATTGGCCTGGCCTGGGCTGGCCCTGAATTCTACCGCTACCTGCCCCTCAGCGCCAACCAGAACTTCGACCGATTCGCGGAGCCCTACAACACCAGCCGCATTCTCACGCCCGATTTCACGTTCAACGAGACTGCCTACAAAGCCTACTCGCCTATTCTGCTCGGCCCGACCTTCTCGCTCTCGTACGGCCTGTCCTTCGCCACGCTCATATCCACGGTCACTCACGTCGCCCTCTTCTATGGTTCTGATGTCTGGAACCGTGCTTGGAATTCCAAGTACGAGGAGCCTGACGTTCACCTGAAGCTCATGCGGAAGTACAAGGAGGCGCCCGAGTGGTGGTTCCTTTCCATCTTTGCCGTCAGCTTTGCCTTCGGTATGATTGCTAGCCAGGTCTGGACGACTCACCTTCCCTGGTGGGCGTATATCCTCTGTATCCTTATTGGTGCTGTCCTGTTCATCCCCATCGGCATAGTCCAGGCCATCACCAACCAGCAGACTGGTCTCAATGTCATTACCGAGATGATTATCGGATATATGATGCCCGGCCGCCCCGTCGCCATGATGCTCTTCAAGTCCTGGGGTTACATGCTGTCGAGCAACGGCCTCACCTACATTTCCGACATGAAGGTTGGCCACTACATGAAGATTCCTCCCCGCAGCATGTTCACCGCCCAGGCCTTTGCCGTCATCTGGCTCTCCTTCGTGCAGATCTCCACCTACAACTTCCTCCGAGGAAACATTGAGGGCATCTGCACCCCCGACCAGACCCAGGGCCTAACCTGCCCCGGCGCCCGGACCTTCTACCACGCCAGTGTCATCTGGGGTGTCATTGGTCCTGCCAGGGTGTTCGGTGCTGGCAGCATCTACGCCTGGACAAACTGGTTCTGGTTCATCGGCTTCGCCCTGCCTGTGATCCAGTTCTTTGTTGCCCGGCGCTATCCCCGCTCTTGGGTCCGTTATGTCGTCACGCCCGCCATGTTCGGCGCTGCTGGCATGATCCCTCCCGCTACTCTCTACTACCTCTTCCAGTGGGTCATTGTCGGTCTCATCTTCAACGCCTTCATTCGCCGACGCTTCTTCGGCTGGTGGTGTAAGCTTTTCTCCTCTCGCTCCCTGTCCTTGGTGTCGACAGAAGCTAATTTTCACCTGCAGCTCGCTACAACTATGCCTTGTCCGGTGCCCTCGACATCGGAACTGCTCTTTGCACCGTCATCTCTGGTCTCGGCCTCGGTCTCAGTGAAACCAATTTCCCTGACTGGTGGGGCACGGACGTCATTAACAACACCTTGGACAACAACGGAACTGCCGTTACCAAGGTTTTCGTCGAGGGCCAGGACCCCATTGGACCTTCGAGCTGGTAGAGAACCAGTAGGCTCTATCACACAAGTTCTGGGTAGTTGAGAGCAGAGGATTTATATTTTAGGTGCGATGCTGTATAGTTAATGCAAAGATGTCACTGCATATATCCCCAATGAATCATCCACCTCATCGTGACTGCAAACTGGTTAGACCATGGTTGGGGGGGTGCAGCCAGATATTGACTCTGGCACTTCGTTGGCGTTGGATGTTTTGCACTCGGGGCGTCTGTATAGAGAGTGTGACAGCGTTGAATGATGTAAGAAACCGATAAGACATGGCTCAGACTCGGCTTCTTCATGTCCACGAAGTGACCCAAGAGGCAAGGCCATCCGAACCAGGTGTTCGGAAGGTAATGGCTCTGGAACAAATCCGTGAAATAGAAGGATAGAAGCACGAACGTCTCGGGCTCGTTCATGATCAGGACGGACGGCATTATAGCGGACTTTAGCATCCACTATCTGGTGAAGAGTGCCTTCGAAGGCCGTAACGCACCGTTTCCTCCACCGTTTGAGCTGTAACTCGGTGACTGCCACTCCACCGCTGCAGCAGGGCTAAGGCCACCCGTTACGGCCAAAACCTCTACTTCAACAAGCTAGGCTACACAAATGATGCATTTAACGCATTGAGCATTCATCATGCTATCGGAAACAAGTTAAAGCCAAGAGAATTTCTCTCGAAAGTTCGCCGCCATCGTCTTGATGACGTCTTGGGAACCAGGAATGTTCTCGAATTCAAATTCCTCTCCTCACTCTTGGTGCTAGCCCAGTTTTCGTCCCGCTCACAACCCTCCGGTCACCTTCCTGCTCCACTAGGGACTTGCAGATTCTCGTCGATGAAGGTTCACTACTCGCACCGGGCAGCTCTGAAGCTTCGCGTGGTAAGTCTGCGAAGCCAAGAACCCGCACAGAATGCAGTGGCATCCCCCTGCGCAGAGAGCGACAGGTGCAGGCATACAACGGGACATTACAGCGCCGACAAAGTATGTCGAAGTGCCAGAGGAATGGCGCCTGAACGACCAACCGGCATTCCCGCACCCGTTCTCCGTCCAACGCGGTGAAACAAAGTGTCAAGCAAGGTCCTTGTGCGTCACCGCTCCCGAGTTTCGTCGATTTGATTTCCTCTTTCTGCATCACACCGCTGCGGCCTGTGAGCTGTTCGTGTTGCAAAGCGCAATTCCTCCATGCAGGGTTGATCCACGGCCACAAAGCTTCTACACCTGAGGCCGCAGTTATTTTTCCGTGGCGACTCAGAGCGATGCCTCTCGCGAGCTCATATCAGCAACCGCTCGAGGAGGGCCCCAGCGTGGATTTGTGTGATCGCTCCAAGGGGGCACGTTATAATAGTAGTACATCGCTGGGCCGCCGTCCATGGCTATGGATTGCGTCGTGTTAATGGTATGAGGAGGATCGCTGAGCATCGACGAAGGCGGTTGCCTGGAAAATGAGTCTTGCCGTGCAGGAGTTGCGTTTTTCGGAAAGGCTGAATACGAGCACTGAGAAGGGCCCGACGATCGCATCACGGGGGGAGCCGCGTCCATCTGTTTCCGGTGGCCATAGGGTCGCATCGTCCGTTGCGCGAATTCCCAAGTGGCCGAGCTGGTCGCAGACGCGCTGGCAGTAGACGTCTCAAGGTTCGACTGGCTTGGGAGAGGGAAGAAGACGAATTGGTCAAGATCTGAAGGCTGTCGGGGTAACAGGAGGTTTTGCAGGGACTGGGCGGCCGCTCCCGGGTCGTCTGGGTGGAGGGGTTGCCTTTGGGTGGAATTGGGATGGATGACTGCGCTGGACTGCAGGTAATGGGCGACGTTCTCGTCGCTGATGCCGGAAATATTGAGGAGCTTTCGGAGCTGCTTATTCTCTTCTGCGACTCTCCTTGCGGCCATCTGGATCTCGGTAGAAGCCTCGATACCTTGGAGCTCGTATGTTATGAGCCTTTTCTCGAGCTGATGGACATACTCTCTCCTCCGCTCACGCGATCTCCTTTGGTTGTCCCGAATGCGGGCTAGATTGGCCTTTTGCTGCAGGAGGGGATATGGAGGAAAGGTTAT
Source organism: Tolypocladium sp. Sup5 PDA-1 (assembly GCA_000750105.3). NCBI lineage: Eukaryota > Fungi > Ascomycota > Sordariomycetes > Hypocreales > Ophiocordycipitaceae > Tolypocladium > Tolypocladium sp. Sup5 PDA-1. The sequence continues at coordinate 67,193 of JPHH03000083.1, forward strand.
TGTGTTAGACAATGCTTCTAGAAGACGTGCTCTGCGGAAGCGTCAAGTGGGGTTCTAGCTACTCACTGCGGGGTTTGACATTTAGTTTCTAGATGTGTTCAATCGCAACGAGCCGGCAAACAGCTGTGCTTTCGGAGGCAAGCCGGTGGCGTAGAGCAAGATGAAAGGTCAAATTGGCGGTGTGAAAGTCGGAGAGGTACGCATCGTCGGTCGAAGTCAGTGTTAGGAAAGTAGAGAGATGTAGGAGAGGAGAGAACAAAAGCGGCTCCAGTGTCAAGTAACTTTCAGATTCAAATCTCGGCAAAGAGCTTGAAGGAGGATGTGTGTGGCGAAGCCAGCAGGGGATAGTTAACTGAGATGGATTGTGTTGTCACGAGGCCTCCTTGTGGCGGACGACCACAGCGACCCGGTCTTTCAGGTGTACTCCTCAATCTCGGGGCAGACTCATAGCGACCAGCCGTGACGACTGAAGCAGACCATGGCCTTCAGCCGTCAAGCGGTTTGCTGTTCAAGCAGCACGGCAGCATCTGCTCCCATCAATCACATGTACGTCCTCCAAGCCGCAGAGGCGGCATCGGTCCGGCGGCGCAGGGGTGTCTCGTCGAGCAAGCCTGTTTGGCAACTTGGCCCGGCTCAGTCGATCACTTGTACCTTCCTCTTTGTCTGCAGCCTCAAACTCCAAGTTGGAAACAGCTGCGGATTCATCGGCAAACCCGCTACCGAAAGTGGTGGTGGCGTGGCTAGTTGTTCGGTTTCATTACAGCTGGCATCGGATTGGCAAGGCCGATCAACAATCCCCCCGCCGGGGCGCTTTCCCCTGTACGACTCTACAGACCCACAAAGCCCTGTTGCATCAACGCGAGGAGAACCATGCAGTACATTAGCGTGCCCAAAGTCAAACCTTTGCCTTAAGGTGTCCACTCCTGTTGAATGTTCAAGGCTACGATACGTATGGGTTGACTTGTGGCCTAGCCGTGTGTGGCTGTCCTGCATGTCGGTAGTTCAAGCCACACACAGCTCCAAATGAGCTGCTGGCCTTGACTGTACCACCAAACTTCCCCCGCTATTAGAGCCGGACCCGCGCCGCGTGTCGTGTGCCGCATTACCGGAGTTGGACTAGGACAGTCTCCCAGTCATACCGATAGATGAACAGCTGCCTGGAATTGGGAGTAACTGTTACTAATTTTAATATATCCAAATTGCATGCATGAAACCTAGTGTTGAGAATTGAGTACAACCCGCGTTAAGAGTCCCGTTCATGCCGTAACGTTTTAATTGCCGTAAGGCGTTTGCACTTCTAATTCTAACATGGGATGTAAGCTGAACTCTTGTCGATCCGGCCTGCGATTGAACTGGTGGCGGAACTAGCACCGGCAAGCTTAGCGTTTTGCATACGAAATAGGAAGGCTGACGGATAGCATAACCGCAGCCACGCCGACCTTGGTAGTTAAATGAATTGATAAACTTTATATCATTTATGACGGATGCTTTGAGTTTATACCCACAACTTCCAGTCACGTTCAGACGGATACCTCGGCATGGCGTTGGTGAGTAGTCCGGGTTAGGCTGCTGCATATTGATTGAGCGAGTGGAACCGTCCGATCTCGCCCTTTCAAGACACTGAAGAGCGAGTTACACCGAGTTGATACTTGAGTGATGAATCGCGCCGAGTTTCTCCGGCCTGGAGCAGAAACCACTCTTTTCTTTACGTAATAGAGATAGCAGCTTTCTACTTTAGTATTAACTAGCACTAGTCGCTCCTTGGTGAGATTTGCCATACACTAGATCGAAATGGGACGCCTATCGCCGAGAACCTGACACCGTAGCGCAAGCGCAACCACTATTAGCGAGAGCCATACGCAGTGAGAACTGCCCGTCTTTATTATCGACAATGAACCTCAACAATTATCACGAGAGGAGTTTTGTTTCGGCTTGTGCGAAAGGATTATGCCGGGGTGGTTTGTATAGCTACTAGAAGTTGGTGGTGGTGTAAGCCCAGGCGGGGCGACAAGTTGCCTCGGGGACAGCCGGTTGTGGCCATCAGGTCTAGCGCTTTGTACAGATCATTGAGCTTGGGATGGGGAAGGGATGGGGTAGACGGGATGGGGAATCGGGCGGAGGAGCCCTGCAAGTGCCACCGTGCAAGGGGGGCGGAGATCACAGGAGGAGGCGGCCGGGATGGCCCTGGAGCGCTGACGCAAACGAGGACAAGAGCCGACGACGACGGCAGGGGAGTACCGACGAACCTTGTCCAGGGTTGCCAGTTGCCAGGCCAGGAAGGTGCCAACTGCCAAGCTGACAACTGGGCTTTCATGCATCGCGGTCGGCGGCCATGTATGGGGATCGTGGATGGGCGATACCACGTGGCAGCTTGGCGATCAACAGACAGCCATCCTTGACTCGTCCTCTGGGCGGCAAGAAGGCACATGCCACGATTCACACAACTCCCTTGTTGTTCGTTGTTGTCGTTCTCGTCGTCGATAATACTATCGATGACGATGTTGCAAACATATACGAGTACGGAGTACTAACTACAAGACAGAGAAAAAAAGGTACAGCTCCAAAATCAAGGCAGCGTGGCGCGCTTGCCACAACGCCACCACCTTCCACCACCACCACTCCCATCTAGATCATCTGCACACGGTTCTAGACCCTATCTCAAACCTTCGACCTACTACTTCTGCCAAATGGCATTGCTCCAATGCAGCCCTAGCTGACAATAGGGACGATACCTTCCCAATGCGGATTCTACTTGAAACGCAGTGCGGGCTTCAGCTTCCTTTCATAGTCTTCGGGATAAATGCCGAAATTCAAGCACTCAACCGGCTCGCATTGGTCAATGAAAGATGAGGCAAGTCAAATAGATTAAATAGAATAAAAAGCTTCAACACGTCCGTCTCCAAAAATTTCAGTGCCTCTACAATCCTCACATAAGATACAACTCATACTTCGTACGAGCCACATTCACGATGAAGTCTTCCGTCATCCTCTCTATAGCCGCGCTGGTTGCCGCCGAGGCACTGGCCAGGGCCCGCATCAGCAGCAACTCTGTCCGCCGCGCTGATGGCTCCGTTTGTAACCCTCATCTCCTATTAAGCGAACAGCATGCTAACGACCTGAATTGCAGATCGACCAGGATATCCGTGATCTCGAGGACAAGTACAACTCTGAGACCGTTTACGGCGAGCACCTCGAGAAGCGCGCTGGCGCTGGCTCCAGCGAGCCCATGAAGGTCTTTTCCCCAGACGGCTACGAGGATGACAACTACTACGGCAACGGCCTTGTTGGCTCATCCAACCCGCAGACCTTTACCGTCAAGTTCGACACAGGGTCATCGACCTTCTTTGTCCCTGGCCCCAATTGCCCCGCCAATCAATGTATCGGACCAACCCGCTACAACCAGGGTGGCATCGATGAGGGCAACATCACGACCAAAACGTATGGCGACGGCGGCAAACGAAGCGGCGAAAATTTCCTTGATACTGTCAGCGTCGCTGGTGTGTCCGTCGAGAAGATGCAGGTCGTCTCGCTGTCTGTTCGTGACGGTTCGGCCCATGTTGCGCCTGATTCACTTATGGGTATGGGCTTTGGTCTGCTTAAAGGCAAGCCGGCTACCTTTTTCGAGGCTGCCATGGCCCAAGGAAAGGTCTCTGTGAATGAGTTCTCATTCTACCTTGGACGTTCTGTGTCGGGCACTGGCGACAATTCAGAGATCACTATAGGTGGCCGCGACACGTCCAAGTTCACCGGCAACCCTACTGTCCTCCCGGTGGTCAGCTACGACCATTGGAATGTGAAGCTTGACGGTCTCGCCGTTGGCGGCAAGCTCGTCTCAAAAACCTCTGGCAATGCCACGATTGATACCGGAACCACCTACATTTACGGCCCAACTACTGCCGTTGCGGCGTTGTACAAAGCTATTCCGGGCGCCAAGGCGGTTAGCGGAGGCAAATACACCTACCCTTGCGATTCGAACCCTCAGGTTGCTCTGCAAATGTCTGGCACGCAGTTTGTCATTAACAGCCTCGACTTTGCGTCTGAGAAAAGTGGAAATGTCTGTACGGGCGTTATTTCTGGTGATAACTCCGCAACAGGTTTTACCGTGGGCGACTCGTTCCTTAAGAACTGGTACAGCATCTACTCGTATGATGCCAACAACGAGAAGCCGGCTGTCCTCCTTGCCAAGGCTGTTTAAGTTGTTTCATGGATATTTACCCCTTTGACGTAGTTCAAATACAGCTCAGAATAAAATGAGAATCTGTCAACGCCAAGGAGGAAATATGCTCAACGGACTCGCACAGCCTCAACGCTTACGATATCGCCAAGAGCTTCACTTCCCTTTCTTATGTATATTATCACTATTATTTCCCATTCAATTAGATAGAAATCAAGCTCTCTTCTTTCTGTGACTCTGACTTCATCCTGACGGTTGACAGAATCTCTACGGGACCCATTTCCTAGAAGGGTTCCTGAGCTGCCGCCGCTTTAATCTCTTAGCGCCTGAGCCTACCCGAGCAAGCTTGAAGAACTTGACCACTTCTCGGCTGAAGATCAACCTTCTTTTCCACTACACCGGCGTTCATTGGTGCGCGTCTTCACCCTGGTATCAAATGGTCACTCGCCAATAGTGTTGCTAATAATATGACAATAAAACAGTATACTGCAATACATACGATATAATATGCGCTCCAGGATATTGTACCAATACAACATGCGGGCTTTCATACTGTAATAATATAATATGGGGATGTCCATATTGGCAATATATTGTTTTTATTGGGTGGTCACTTTAGAAGTAAAAGTTCGTTTATTTGTTGACAATTTGACCGACTGATATGCCATGACACGTGCTAAAAACGCGTAGTTTGTTTGTTTGCTTGTTTGTTGTATTTTTCGTCCAGCGACCTTTAGGTCGCTCAGGTCCCCGAGACGGGGCACAGGACGTGCTGAGCTAGACTATCTGGAATCCCTGCCGCAGAACGCCCGCCCTGATGCCGCCTGCAGGGCCTCGCGAAGGCGAGCTGTCAGGCTCGATCCCCGGAGGCGGCTCTCCTACGCCCGACGGTAGGTGTCGCTGAGCACACCAGTGCGAGTGCTCAGGGCCCAGGTCCCACGCCCAGTCCTCCACATGTCCATCCAGCATTTCATCGGCTCGAAGGCGCTGCGTGTCGAAGCCTGTTGCCCGTCAGCGGGACGTCCAGGCGCGTGGCGATGGCCACAATGGTCAACCCTTGGTTTTGCCGGTCAGAATTCTCTCGCTCGCCAGGCCAACGCTGCTGCCGCAGTCCCATGCTCCAGTAACCAAGCAAGAGAAATGGCCGAGGAGCGGCGGCAGGGAAAAACCCTCGGAAGGAATCAGAGGCTGTCGAGCAGCTTGCCTTCAGGGAGAAAAACCTCCGCAACCGGTCACCGTGATTGGAAGGGCGAACCTTCCAATTGCCTAGTAGCTCCTTGGTTCCGAAGGAAAGCTATAGGCCAAAGTGCAATTGTCAAGACCGGCTTCGCAGAGGAATATGAACTCTCCTAAGGTCTTCCTCTGTGCTGTTAAGGCCACGATGGGCCTGAGCAGCGAAAGCGCGGTCGGGTGGCCTTTAGATCATGTCCCGACTAACGAGCCGCTAACAGCTCCGCGGGTTACAGAATTTTTACAGGGGAGAGTTGATGTGCTAAAAACGCGTAGTAGAGGTATCAACACAAGCCTATAGGGTGGCATGCCGCCCAACACCAACCTTCAACCCCCATCCCTATCACTCTACAGTGGGGTAGAGATAAGCCCAATTCCTCAACAACGCCTGCCTTTTGTTCAGACGCCGCCAGCGAAAAGCTTCATCAATATTAGAGGACATTTTAGAACTCCCCAGTTAGCAGGTGCGCCACCTAGACGAGAGCCAAACCTCTAAATGCCAATCGTTGCGACCTCGTACGGCTTCCACAATCTCGTGTGCTAAGGCAAGGACATCATGGGTCTTCTATCATATGCCAGACGAGGAGATAGAGACGAGATACTACAACCAACGGACTGGGAAAGAGGAATGGCGTTGTAAGCATTGCAATAAAACGTACTCCTGTTCGGGTGGAAGGCGGCTCCGGCAAAGCACCTAACGGATTCTCCTCCTGACGGGCATCCTCTACCCAAAGGCACGCCAGGAACAGCTAAGGTAACAAATATGCGGACTATTCTCAAACAAGCTAGTCTTACGGCCGAAGAGAATCTCCGAAAATGCCGTAGGCTCAACGATCAATGCGGCCACTCGATCGACCCAGACCAGATCGAAGCGTTATACACACGGTTCATTACGGGCGTGTTCTCTCCCATTTCACCTCATAGAATGCCCAGAGTTTCAAGCGCTCCTCGCCTATCTCAATACAAATATCGATACTTAGCTGCCAGACACACACGAGACCATTAGGAAATGGATTATTCGGCAGTATGAAGTTCAGAGGGAGAAGGTCAAGCAGCGCATACAGTCGAATGACTCCAGAAACGACCATACCGAGTACTACAGGTGATTATGAAACAATGGCAACGGTGGACCCACGGAGCCTCACGGCTATGTCGGCGCAGACTTGAGAAACATACTAGCATTGGACGTCAAATTTAGGATGCTTAATATAATCGAGTAGCTTCTGTTGTCTTCGCTGTTCTGATGTCTGCTCGCTATGCGCACTTAATGCAGAAGGTGCTGAGAGCCTCCTGACGGATCAAGACCAGTACGGCAGCTACGGCAATAGATATGGGCAAGTGTGTTGAGTTGTGTTTGAACGAGAAGCTGTTGCTGGATTAGAGCCTGGCCCTGGTGGCGTGGGCATTCACACAGATGCACGTCGGCAGTGCTGATCTCCGACAGGGACACGCAGTCCTATCAAGGCAGTTGTTAAAGGATGTTGGGTTTGGAGGCAGCCCCGTCAAGGCAATCCTTACAGACTGGTGGCATTGTCGGATGATGCACGAGAGTTTGATGCCTCCGCACCGAGTCCACTATCCGTGTCGGGAGGCACGACATTGGGTTCGTTCGCGCCTACAATAGGTGTCAGCAAGTTCTTCTGTACGTTTAGACGAAGTCAAAACCAGCTAAAATCGCTGAGCTGGGCTTCCCTTAATGCCATGTCCTTTCCTGGCGATACCCAGTCGAGCATAACGACAGCTAAGCCTGATCAATACCTAGCAACAGCAACAAAAGGAAGATTATCTATCAGGTTTCGAATACGTAGCAACTATGCAACGAGAGCGAGATCTGTTGGGTGACTAAGTATTGTATCTAGGTTCAATGGGCCCGTCATGGGTTTCAAAATCTTCTACATCCGTAAGTCTTTTTATGGACTTGAAATACGAAAGTTGGTCCAGATTGAATCTCCGTGTGCCGTGCCTCACGGCTCTTTGCTGACAAGGACTTCTCACAGAGAGCAGCTAGGTATAGTCCTGTATTACACCTTACACGCGTCCCTTCTTGCTCTCTTGGGCTGGTTTACATACAGTACCTGAAAGGGCGAGTAAGTTTGACGCCAAAAACCGGCCAGGACCAAGAAGATCCTTCGGCAAGATTTGGTCAGGCGCCAGGTTGTCAAAAGGAACAACCTGACGACATGTTACCGTACATAAAGAGCAGGGCGTCAGTGTTGTCATCCAGCTTCCTCCCAAATCATGTGGCAATTGCATGTCATATTTTACATTGCCTTAGCAGGAGCACACGATGCTAACTCCAGTGTTGGCCTTTGGAAAGTCGCTTGCGGTGATGTCATGTTAGACGCTGTCGACAAGCTTGGCCTTCCTGGATATCAAGGTATCTTGGATTTAAACCCTGGACTTAAGCCTGATTTTGTCCAAGCCGGTGAAACATACACTGTGCCATTCGCTCCCGCCGTACCACCAGCGACCTGGACAAGCTCTGACGGCAATGCTGTCTTCGAACTGCGGCATAGCAGGACTCAGGGCTGTCAAGTGAGTCCATCTCCAACAATCATTAAAACGCAGGGAGCAACACAATTTTCTGCAATAGCTCACTCAACATCCACCACTGTTTCCCTCGTTTCAAGTGCCCGCTCCCCTACACAATCGCTCGCGACCGAAGGTTTTGCATCAGGGACTCGAGATAATCCCAAGGCATCTTTGGACGCAATCTGCAGTGGATCCACAAGATCGTCTGAAATATTCCAAGGTTTGAAATGCCACCAACGTGGAGAGTTGACAACAGACGAAGGGTTTCAAGAAAGTTATGCAACCCGATTTTGCAACGAGAATGGAGTCAGAGACCTCGACAATCAGAGTGATAGTATATCTACGACGTTCTGGAATGGGAACGGTCATTTCTACCGCTATACCATTAGCTGGATACCAAATTGCCAGTCGAAAACGCGCCAGTCCGTTGCTACCTCATCAACTGATTGTTCCGAAGTCATGATAGATAACTTTAAACGATGTAAGTCGATTCCGAAGGCAATATTACATTAAAGCTTACATCAGTGGTGCAGGCAATAACAATGGCGGCCAAGGAGGTTACAGCGACATCCAATGTCTGCGCTACGAGTATGAACCAGTCACACTTGCCGTGTAGCCCCTGTCCCTTTAGAGTCGATAAATTGGCCTTTGAACTGTGTTCTTAGTTTAGTCTTCCCCTACAAACACACCGGCCTATCAGCCATGAGTGTAGTTGGTAGAGCAGTAAGCTCTGTCGACTGACACAAAGCCTTTCAGGGTGTAACGTTGTGACCAACACACGAGGAAGACCTCGTCTCTATGCAGCCAGCCGCTTTGTGAATGCGAAGCTCTCTGGGCCTCGAAGTCTCCGAGTCCTCGATGATAAAGATGCCGGTGATGATGACGATGATGACGACGAAGTCAACACCACACAATGCAACCAAGCCCGGCCCAGCAAACGACCCGCCCGATTCTCAGATCTATCAGGCGCCTGGGTACGGGTACAGTTACTGGCAACGGTGCAGCGGTAGCCTAGATTCCCATCACCCCCATGCAGTGTAGGTGACTGGTTACCAGTGACTGAATAGTGTGCGCCACAGCGGTTACTGGCACTCTTCAGCCCTTCCCCTTCAAGGGACCGGTAACTGTGGCCGGGCGGTTACTGGCCTCTCCAGGATACCAGCAACGACGCTTGATTGGTTACTGGCAACTGCAGCGCTGGGGGTTGCCAGCAGCCCCTAGCTACCGGGAACAAGGGCCGAGAGGTTACTGGCACCTGTGCGTTACCGCCAACCTCTCTCTATCGGTTACCAGTTGGCCCAGGTTACCAGCAACGACGCTTGATTGGTTACTGGCAACTGCAGCGCTGGGGGTTGCCAGCAGCCCCTAGCTACCGGGAACAAGGGCCGAGAGGTTACTGGCACCTGTGCGTTACCGCCAACCTCTCTCTATCGGTTACCAGTTGGCCCAGGTTACCAGCAACGGCAGCTGAGCGGTTACTAGCACCCACGGCTCTGCTCGGGTCGTCGTTACTGGCACCTAGTGATATAGCTCCTCAGCGGTTGGCGGTAACTCGGTACGCAGATCGTCGCAGTTACTGGCACCTTCAGCATATGGGCTGGGTGCTGTTGGCTGATTGATGCACTCAGTACCAGCAACCACGTTTATTTTAACTTGGCGGGGCTGACGTAGCCCATAGCCCCGCTGCTGGTAACCTTAGACGCCGCCATAGGCTAACTTCCAGGTGCATTTTCATGCCGGAGCGACCGCTACAGCGCTCCAGACTACTGTTACCAGCATCTAGCATGAGCAGTCGTCGCAGGTGCGACCTGTGTCTTGACACTCTTACAGCAGGATTGTAAATGGAAAACGCGAAGGCCAGAGGTGCATTATCGAAAGGAGTGTATTCGGCTATTATTTGACTACTACGGTCATGTTGATTGCTTCACAAAACAAAAAGAGCGACAATTTTCCAAAAGAGTGGCAGCTCCAATAGCCCGCAGACCATTCTGAATTCCAGCTCAACCCCGGCCGGCCACATTAGAAGTAGGAGGTCAGATTGTCGATTGCACCTGCTCCGTGATAATCACGCTGCAACCGTTCCCTCGCAACGGTATAGATCGCTTCAAGCGTCGGCAATGCCAATAGTGATGTGCTGCCATTCATCTTCTGCAGAGCTCTTCGTCAGATCATTGCGTTGAGAGGAATCGTCGTCATCTAGCCCCTTCATGAAGTCCATTTGCTGTGAAGGAGCTTGCTGCAGCACATTTTCATAATGGCTGTCGCCGTTGGTCCCATCTCCCGCTGGAGGAAAGGGTTTGAAAAGGTCGAATTGGAAGTCCGCAGGCAACAACTCCGATGCATTTATTCGGCACCCGTCCGTGTTGTTTGGCCAATGAGCGACGTCAGCAGCAAATGTTGAAGACCCTTCGAAGGCAAACGTTCTCGCAACCGGCAGCATGCTCACGGCCTGTTCACCAGCCTTTCCAGTCGCCTCACTGATTGGAATAGGAGCAGGAGCTTGACAATTCTCAAAAGATGGTGAAATATGTCCGGCCAAGCGTCCGTCGGCCCTTCGCCAAATCGGTGGGATTTCGGGTGTGGCGGTAGCTCCGCCCGCCAACATGGCTGGAGGGATGAGACGCTGCATCACGTCCATGCTATATGGCTCAGTGGCAATCCCAGGAGGTCTCATCATGCCTCTTATCGAGCGTTTAGCCGACGTCGATACAAAATCAGGAGCAAGAACTGCTCCAGAAGATCGGAGAGCATCAAGATGAGCCTCTTCGAGAGCACGCTGCCAAATCGGTTTGTCTCCTGAGCAGCGTCGGCTTTCATTGAACGGCGGGCAGGCTGGGTCGTGAAGCGAAGTGTCGCTGCCTCCAATTGACCGATGAGCAGGAGAACAAGGAGGGACTTGAAAAGGCCCTTGGCAGGATGCGCCATCGTCTCCCTCCTCGTCATCAGAGGTTGATTGCCGAGTCATGAACGCGGTTAATGGCATCGCAGTGGACTGCCAGCAGGCGTTACCAGGATGCACGTTGGAGATAACTTTCGTCAGCTTCTCCCTCTTATCGCGCAGCGTGGCCGTGACCCAATCCTCGGCATGCTCCACGGCAGATGTGGGCGACTGCCTGTACTGCAAGAGATATGACATAATCTGCGCTGGACTGAACTCTCGCTCCGGCACCTTGGTAGCGAATTCTGTGGCCAGCCGGTCCACCGCCAAATTTGCTTCGCTCTCGTGTCTTACTTTCAGAGCAGTGTCCGGTTTAAAGATGAAGCCGAAAAGCTGGACGGTCATGCTTGCATCAGCAAGCCGGAACTCGACTTTTTCGTCAATGCGGCCTGGTCGGATGAGCGCGTCGTCTAGCTTCTCAACATGGTTCGTTGTCATGATGAGAACTCGGCCCTCCTGGGATGCCACACCATCGAGGGTATTCAAGAGGCCGGACATCGTAACCGATTTCTTCGGCCTCGTAGACTCATCATCGGATTCATCGGGATCTGATGAGCGTGCCGTGCCGACCGCGTCTATGTCCTCCAATAAAACGACGCACTTCTGTGGAAGGTCGGCGAAAAGTTCCTTCAGCATCTGGTCATTGGCACTAGGGATGCTGAGGATATAGATGTCGAGATTGAGTTCGCCTGCCACAGATAAACTGAAGCTCGACTTTCCTGTGCCCGGTGGACCGTACAAGAGATAGCCTTTTCGATATGGAATCGTGCGCTTGGCAAACCAAAGTCTGGTCTCCGGGTCGAGGAAGCTCCTCACATCGTCGACCAAGTGCTGCTTCTGCTTCTCACTGACAATGACGGTCGACAGCGGCCTGATTTCTTTCGTTACCGCCTTCTTCCAAAAATCGCCGCGATTCTCGAATATGGTGGTCTTGTTCTTGATCTGATTCAAGTATTCGTGTCGACACTCTTCAAGAAGGTCTTTGAGCACCTTTGCCGATCGACCAATGCAAGTGACTGATATTTCCTCCTGTTTGAACAATCCAGAACCTGTCACTTCAGTCCGATAGGAGAGCAGGTTGTTCCTGAACCAAAAGAAAAAGCTCGCTTGCCAAGGTGAAAAGTGGAGGGGTTTTTTGGTATCGATGGGTAGATTGCCTTGGTGCTTCCACTTTGTCCCTACTCGGGCCATGGTAGAGCGAGCCGTATCGTCGAGTCCGTGGGACGAAACCCAAGCCAAAAGCATGTCGTATGCCTCATCAGAGGGCTTCATATGGACGGTTGAGGCTGCTAGAGGTTAGAGAAAAAACACACTGTTGGATATATGGATACTGACTGAAGTACTCCTCGAACCATGCCATCAGTTGGCGGGTGTAGGTCCTCAAAAACGCAAGAAGCCCAAAGATGAACATCAGGGGGGCGTAGCTATTGAGACCCCAAGCGAGAAGCTGCGGAATGTCGACGTGGGAAGTCCGAAGGAAGGGAACGTCCATAATAGTTGGTGGTTTGGACGGCGGCAGCATGGTCCAGGTCCAGGGAAGGGTGGCATTCGCAGATGCGGCCATCGTACCGAGAGTTTCCGAGATAGTAATGGCAAGATGCAATGCCGTGATCTGGGCAAGGCAAACTAAGAGGTAGAAGACCGTGAACGACAAGCTTCTCGCGCAACAGCTGTTTGAATAAGATAGGAAGGGAGGTAAGTGTGAAGGCAAGCGTTTGCTACTGTCGCTTGTCCGGGGAGGAACATGTACCTAGAAGAGATGAAATCAGGACTTGCTCTGGAGCAAGTGGGCGTTATATAGCTGAAGCCATTTTTTTTTTAGAAACGATACACGACATTGTTCTCTCCACCAGAGGAGACAACAACCATCTTGCCTCTCTCCAAGTTGATTGATTAGGCTGGATCGACATCAGCGAACCAACGTGCGAACCAACACACATCCCACTCCGACATGCAGCCGTAGAGCTATTCTAGCAACCCACATTCAGGTTGCTTGTGATCGATCAAGTTCGATCCATGCATGGCTGAGATGATACTCGAGCATCCCGGTATGTAGGGGATAACTTCCCGCGGTTGGAGCTTTGTTGGTGACGCTGCAATGCGCGTCCATCCGATAGGCGAAAAGCAGAGCTGTGACTGCACGCCGCATGATGCTGGCTGTGGTACATCAAGTGGGTCCATGTATGGCTGTGGTTGAGCTAGACAGATGCTGTCGGAGCACGTTGACTTCACCAGACTGGGCGTAGTGCAACAGATACAGCTGTATCAGTCCCAGCTACGATGACCTATGGTTGCTGGTGTAGTTGCCGACTCTGAACCCTGGATAGATGTCTGGGATCTCCGCAGATCAGATCTGTAGCGCATGCGTTGTCGGTGCAATTGCACTGCCTGCATTCGGGTCCGTCACGCGAGTGCAAATGCAACTGCGAGAACTTTGCGTAAGTGACTTACACTTCGTCTAGGTGCAATCGACTTGCACTGGGGCTGATCGTGTGCAATCGCACCAACTCTGTCGTATCGCAAGCGCATTTAAAATACGTCTATAGGTACAATTGCGCATGCAGCAGACAAGGGTTCGGTTCGGGTGGCCTTCAACCCTCTGGTTGGTGCAAATACACCCCTAAGCACTTTCCTTTGTGTGCAAATGCACGGGTACAATGCATTGCACAAACGTCAGAGAGTAGAGTGATGAGGGTATATATATTGCTCCCTTCCACTCTGTCTCGATTACAATGCGTTGCAACACGTAAATCGACCGTTTACAACCTTTTCGCTAGCTAAACAAGTCAACGAAGTTCGACAACATGTCCTCAGACGAAATTCAGGCACCTGTGAACTCATGCGACTTTCGCACCGGCCGTCGAAGTGATGGATCTTCCTACACGTACAAAAAGTCGGACTGCTACAGCAGCACCTGCAAGTATTCTGATAACTATGTCCCGCCGCAGCAGTAGAGGTAAGTCGGCTTTTTGAGCCCAGATGGTTTAACGGCAAAATCTGATCATATACCAGCAGAAATCCGATGCCTTCCCTTTGGTCAAAACACAGCGGCAAACCTGAGGATGGGTGAAGACTGTCCAAGAGAGAAAGCGATCAAAGGCATGAAACATTGATATTTTTTCTGGATGCACGCTACTGGAGGACGGTGGGAACTTCTGGGATGATTGATTGAACTTCTGCTTTGTGGCCTCCCCACGCTCCTTCGCTATGAATACAATCGTTTGGTTTACTATCATGATCTCTTCTCAGAACCTAGTCACCCAGACACTAGCGTAGGCAACGGCAGGCAGCTCGTATACCTAGGCAGAAGGCTCGAAGTCCCGGAGCCAAGGGTTAGCTGTTGTGTGCCTTTAGTCAAGTTTATCACAAGCCTAATCGTCACAACTGCTCAGTCGTTTGACACCTCTGCAGTTGTTCAACCCCATCCTCTCCCTTTCCCCCCCACCAACACAAAAAAATAAAAAGAGAATTTGCCGCTTTTCACTCTCCAACCTCCTCCATCAATGTACATCTATATCAGCTCCTCAGCTGTCAATGACATGACCGTCGCATCAATTTGCACCAGTCCCTAGGTTCTTGCACCGGGCCGTAACTGTCACTGACTCATTGCTCAAGATTGCACTTTGCTTGACTTATCGAACGTCCACGACCCGGGATTCGGTCACCCTGAATTTGGTCTCGCACGTCATACCTTTTAACACGCATACATGTGTTCCCGTACCTTCGACAGGCCAAAAAAATCATTCTCGAACCTCGCGTGCTCCGATCCTTCCATTGACCAGCCGCGAGTACCCGCTTTGAGCCCAAGTCTCTGCCCTTCTTGCTGGCATGAGTCAAAATCAATAAGGATGGGATGATCCATCTCATCAACCATGACATTCGTTGGGTTGATATCGTTGTGGACGAGACCCAATGAATGTAGATGCCGGATTCCTTGTTCGATACCCTGGAGACAAAGATCCTTGTTGAAGGGTGTGGCGACTTTCAATCGCCTAGCAAGAGTCATCCTGTATCTAGCGAAACAGAGACCTTTAATACGGTTGGCACTCACAACACAGCCCATGTAGGTAGCAACATTGGGGTGTGGATGCTGCTTCAGAAGCTCGCAAACTTCGACTTCGTGCAGCATTTGACTGCTGAGTTGTAGAGATGCCGGAGTGTCGCCATAATCCAATAGATTTGGTTCTTTAACATAGCATTCCGAGGGCAAGGGCTCGGGGGCTCGCGTAAATTGAGCCGAGAAGTACGGCCAAATGTTATCGGAAGGGATTGAGATCTTATGGAGTCGATCTAGGTCAACTGCAGACGATGCACCGATACGATCTTTAGTGATCGCGAAGAAGTATTCGTGGTTTTGTCCTCGAATAATGAGTTTCGTAAAGTCAAATTCGAGATCACCATCTTTCTCAATGAATGCCTGGCTCTGCTGGTAAATTTCCATCTCGATTGCTAGACAACTAAGTCAACATATGATCAGACCATCAGGAGCATCGAAACTTACCAGAGCCCGTCGGGGCAATGTCTGCGATATAGTGTTGCTGCGAAGAAACACCTCGATGAGACGGTCAAAAGTAACGACTCCGTGCGGAGCTGGAGAGAAATGCCTCTCCGCGCTTCGGACCTTCGGCGTCGGATTATTTACATCCGAAATCCGATACCTCGGCCAACAAGTCGAGATCCGAGGAAAGCGGAGTTTAAAGAACGAAACAGGGCTTGGTTCACAAGTGTGGGATAGAAGGAATAACTGCTGGAAAGAGTGGATTTGACGCCTTCCATCTTGCGTCCACGTATTCTCGTGCAACTGGGCGGAATGCAAGCGCAAACGCACCATCCAAATGTACTGTTGGCTTTGTTGGCTTTCGTGGCGCAATTGCACCTCGATGGATTGCAAATGCATTTCCGACATGCACGACGTGGTGCGATTGCACTCGACGGCTGCAGTGCAATTGCACCTTGACATGTCACTCTCTTTGGTGCCATTGCTTTTAGCAGGAGAATGCTACACGTCACTTTCTGGGTGGAACCGGGCTGGTCGCTAATCATTTGACGTCATCTCTCGTACAAACAAACAATTCCAATCGATCAGGCAGTCTAGTTTCTGTCGCAAGATGCCTCCGAACCAGCTGGTCCAAATGGATGGACGGTCAGGGTTGTCCGCCGTCGAGAAATGTGGCACTTCCTCGACCCTCTCTCAGAAGCATCCGCAGATGCCTGCGGGTGCGTTGCTAATGTCTTGAGCGGCTCTCAAAACTTGGTTTTGCTTTTTTCTTGCCGCAAGACGCACATATTTGGCCGGTGGCGGTGATACCATCGGTGCAATTCTCGCAGCCTGAGCCAGCCATGACAGTACACAACCTCTGCTGTGGATTTCGCTCTCGATTAGTTATCTGTTCACATACAGTGAGATATGAGTAACCTACTTGGATTTTTGCTCATCAGCCACCAGTATTCAGGTGTTGAATGTGAGTGCCATGTTAGGCGTGAATGAGTTGGGAGTGGCGCCGCATTTTAAACACGTGTCGAAAATCCGCCACCGGCTATCCGCTTAGCCGATTATTTTTGGTTTTATCGCATCATGAAGGTATAGTTAGCTAAGCCAAAATAGATTCTCATGTGATTAACGAAACCTCCATCCTTCCCCGCCTCGAACATAGCATTCAGCACTACGGCCACAACGTACTCCTAACGACCTCATGGCCCCGCCGAGCTTCGACGACGTTTCCCTTTTCGAAGAGACCCAGGTATCCCCGATTGTCTCTGCGGGTGATGCGCCAGATTTTTTTGAGAAATACGGCGTGTTTTACCAGGCGAACGCAGAGATCGGAAAAGTGGCAGTCGCGTTAGGTAGCAAGGCTCTCTCCGGGGATGACATCAACCCTTTCAAACCCATTCTCATGAAAGACTTGGTGAGCATTCCATGGCACGTTTCCTGGACTAATACTGATGCCATATAGCGTCTTCAATCTATTCTTGCGCCGTTTATCGAGCATGTGCCATCCTTCTGCTTTGCCCTCGGCTCGGATGCAGGCAACTTTTACGCTCTCACAACCAACGAAGATCCATATCCGAGAGTACTTATATGTATGTGGCAGCCGAAGGCGCAACTGGAATTTTCCCATGGGTCTCACATAGGTCCGGTGAGAGGGGTGCCAGCGTCGAATGGCTTAACCCACATACCTTACACCAATCTCTCAAAAACAAGGAACCTGAAGGATGTCAGCATCAACTTAGAGGAAGGAGGCATGTAAGTTAGTTCACCCGTACTCAGCTGAGCCCATCTAAAGAGGTGTAGATTAATAACGCATCCACGTCTCGCATTCTCGGTCAAGGAGGGATTTGCGATATCCTTCGGATGCCAGACTGCCGCTGCATAAGTTTCGAACAGACCTCCTAAACCTGCTTTTCCGACATATCTGGGTCTTGATTTTCTGGGAGGAATATATTGCTGGAGTTGAAAGCGTCCCACAACTGCATTTCCGGGAGTTCCCTTTGCTGAGTTGAGCCAGGGACGATATCAAAAAGCGAGTAAAGTTGACTGTAGTCCGTGTGAGAGTATCCATCGATGATAGACTGGTCGGAAGCTCCGAGGTGAGGAAGAATAGAGGGACTTTGTTCGTGAGTACGGGCTGCAGCGTGGGATTGAGACTGGGATAATGCAGCTCCTCCGCCTATAGCGTTTGCGACTGAAAACACTTGAGAATTCAAGGCTTCGCCGTTTAATTGCTCAGGTGCGTTTGACTCTGTAATCTGGTTGTCACTTTGGTTGGGGTTTCGCAGCCCAAGCTGCATCTCGATAGCTTGGCGCATCTCATCATATTGTGTCCGAATAATTCTCTGCTCTTCAACCGATGCACCGCATTGGTGAGTCTTGAATTTGCTGGCTTCGGTGAATATCGTGGAGCAGGATGGACAAACTTTCCTAATTTTGTAATCTAGAAAATAAGTTACACTGTCAAGTCAATCGCGTGAAAGGGCAAGTGTACTTACGTGTAGCAAAATGTCGCACTAGTTCTTGCTTTCTTCGGAATCTCTTCCTCTTGCATTGCTGACGTGGGCACTTGAAGTTCTTGCCTTGCGTTTGACGCACTTGAAAACGAGCTGGAACAGAATTTGGAGACTGCTTGCGAAGACCCGACAAGGTGCGATTTGCGTCGTGTTCGACATGATGGGTATTTCCGAAAGACTCGGAAGCGTTAGAATCATCCGAATCGCAATCATCGCATTCATTGAGGGCAACATCGCGGACTCTGACGTTTTGATTAAGATCGAGTCTGTTGATCAACGACAGCATTTGCGACTGCGAGAAGGTAAGCCTCATCGAGCAGTCAGGCAGAGTAACTAGTTTCATACCTGGTGTAACTTAACATGTCTCAAAGTGTCCTCCATCGACACAATCTCTTTCGAGCAGACATCGCAGGTGATGGAGCTGTGTGTCATTTTGCAGCAGTGTTGAAAGAGAGTACATTCAAGATCCAGAGAATCATGACAGATGAACTCCGCCCCAGACGAGCTGGGTGGTCAGCACTTGACACGTATGGGTGGGGAAGGGTCTACCCGAGAAGGGACGGGATGTAAACAATCCCGCCGCACATGCCTACGTAACCCACACACACGGACGATCCACAGCCCTGCGCACCACACCATCATCACAGCTGTGGCTCTGTCCCAAGCCGAGCATGGAAGGGTCACAAGCATGCAAGTACCTGGCACAGCAGTACAACAGGATTTGCACTTGAGCTCCTCCGCCCCGTCTGGCCCGTGACCGATCGCCGCGCTCGCCTGGTGCTTTTGTTCACGAGGAGGCCACAGTAACCGCCGAGTCGTGAGTCAATCCCTGCATTCGAAATTGGTTGGAGACAGATGACCTGACTTGTCGCAGCGCTACGAGAGTAGCCAATGACAGACAGGCTGTGGGATCGGCCAACCCGTCCCCGCCATCGTGGAGCGCGCAACGCTCTCCACCACCTGCACACTTCCGAGGACATAAACCAACAGTCCTGCACCTTCTCGTTGAGCATCTCAAGCGCAAGGATGGTCGTGCTCCATGACTCTGTGTGCACCCCGTCAGCTATTCCTTCCTCTCGGAAGCGTCGACATCCTTCGTGTTAAAGCCTATCACCGCCGACCGACGACGCTGCCCAAGCGACCCCAAAGCTGGCGCCGGAGCGTCTAGCTTGACCAAACGAGCCTTTGTTTTGACCAGTAGGACGTGCTGAAGCTTATTTTGTCGCCTGGGTGAACGGACTGTTTGCCTACGCCACAATCACGATGGACGATATCGAAGAACTGCGACAGAGGCTCCGAGAGGAGCAACGCCGACGCGAAGAGGCTGAGAGTCGCGCATTGGAGGAGCAACGCCGACGCGAAGAGGAGCAACGCCGACGCGAAGAGGAGCAACGCCGACGCGAAGAGGAGCAACGCCGACGCGAAGCGGCAGAAGAACTTGCCGCAGCGTCGCGGCCCCAGGCCCTTCAGCAATATCTCGAGACCTGTCATTCGCTCCATCTTGCCATTCAGGTGGTAACCGACCCATCTTCGACTACGCAAGGCGAGACAACCAATCCGGCCGGCCGAATTTTCCCTCGACGAATTATCCCCTGGGACGACTTTGCAACAAGACAAGAGGAGATCTGGAACGACCTTTCGAAAGGCAACTTGTTTTGCATGCCCGCATTTCCATCTCAGCATCAGATGGAATACGTAAAGTCGTTGCTAAAGCCCATTAGCAGTGAGCTTGGGCTCCGGGACTTCGAGCGTGACGTCGTCGAAAACGCGGTTCAGAAGTTGGTTGACCGGGCATACACGGATCCGCTGCTGCGAAGTAGTCTCGGCCTCCAGGGGACTGTGACGTTCGAGAGCCATACGAATCTCGGTACGACCGACGACCCCATATCCGAGCCCTTGGAGCACATGTCTCTTGGCACAGGTAGCGCCGGTCCCACAGAGCCGGCGTCTGGCCCGAAGCCGCCGGCGGCTCCCAAGGCCCGTCGCAGAGCGAGGGGCAAAGGAAATCGGGCGGACCAGTTCTGTATATACAGGACTTCGGACGGCCAGAAGGTCCCGGCGCTCGCTATCGAATACAAGGCACCGCACAAGCTGAGCGTCGACGAGGTCATCACAGGCCTTGAGTCAGAAATTCAGCCGGAACGTGACGTGATCAACAAGGATGGTCAGGGCTTCACCTTCACGGCCAGGCGACTCACCGCTGCCGTCGTCACTCAGCTATTCTCTTATATGATCGGCAAGGGCATCCAGTACGGCTATGTGTGCACGGGGCAGACACGAGCCTTCCTTCACATCCCAGACGATCCTTCCATAGTCTATGTCTCGGTATGTGTACCGAACCTGGACGTAATGGATGATGACGACGAGACGAGACTGCATCGCACGGCCGTCGCGCAGGTTTTCGCCTTCATTCTTCAGGCTCTCCGCGCGAAACCCCCGCCTGAGTCATGGCATGACGAGGCCGAGAGGCTCGGTACTTGGGCTGTCGAGTACGACGATATTCTGAGGAATATACCCGCGACGGAGCGCAAGCGCAAGGAACCTCGCGCCTCTCCCTATAGGCCCCAGCGTTGGAAGGGCTTTAAGAGATCGCCAATTCGGACCCGCTCCCGCTGCCAGCAACCGGACCCTGGTGTTAGACGGCCAGAGGAAGACGACGAGCCTCCTTCCCCTACTCCTAATCCATCTCGCACTAGCGGTAAAGCGGTGCCGTTAAGGGGAACGGGCTCGGGCGGTGGTGGGAAACAAGGACAACACCGAGGCAAGCAGCAGCAGTCGGGCCCAGCGACGAAGCCGGACATACAACGCCGGCCATTCTGTACTCAAAATTGTCTCCTGGGATTAGCATATGGCGGGCCTACGGACGAGAACTGCCCTAACGCAGACCATCACAGGCAGGGGCACATCAACCGACTCGAGTTCCTCCGACTCATCCGAGACCAGCTTGCCACTGACCGCGGCCGCGATGCGGATTGCGTGTCACTCTATGTATCTGGGGCGCACGGGTCACTCTTCAAGGTGCGGCTGTCATCTCACGGCTATACGCTCGTTGCCAAGGGTGTGGAGAGTCTCGATTTTGCCTGCCTGCAGCACGAGAACGAGATGTACGACCGACTCCGGCCTATCCAGGGGAAACACATCCCTGTATGTCTTGGCAGTATAGATTTGGTGCGGCCATGCCACTATGACAGCGGTGTTTACGTGCACTTCATGTTTCTCAGCTGGGCTGGACAACCACTGTTTAACTGTGCTGACCTGGCCTTCAAAGCGGGCATTGACGACGCCGTCAGCACAATACTCAAGGCAGTGCACAAATTGCACGTTCTTCACCGTGACGCGGAGCCACGCAACATCTTATACAATACAAATACTGGGAAGCTCATGCTTGTGGATTTCGAGCGTGCCGAGTTCCGCGGTCGCCAGCCTCTCGGCTTGATAGTCCCTAACGTCCAGAACCGGAAGAGGAAGCGGGGGATATTACAGAAACAAAAGAAGGACGACTTTGCGAGAGAGCTGGAGTCTGCTGTGGAGAGCGCTTCAGGTGTGCTGCGAGCTTGACCAGTCCGGCAGTCGTCTGTGTAGGCAGAGAACATTGATCGCAAGGAAGCTCGAGAATGGCAAAGCATGGCAACAGCCTACTCTTGTGCAAACAGCCCCGCGTCGCGTCCGCTGTAAGGCGCGGAAGCCATCCAGAGCGCTTCCAATGGGATTGTCGTCGATCACATTTGATCGAGTTTGATCCGTCATGGTGTTCCGCCCGCCCAGCCGTCGTCGCGCATGTTGAAGGGGTGAATGGTTGACGACAGGTCGGTGGCAGATCACGCGTCTCTCGACGCTAGTTTGGGTCATGCTGCTGCCTCGCGTCTCGCCCTGATGGCCCTGGCCCGCGAGAGGTTTCGCGACGGGAGGGTACCTCAATTGGCGCGCAGCCATTGCCGCCCTTGTGCGATCCCCGGATCGCCGATGCGAACCCGTGCATCCATCCACCCGGCCTGTTCTCCTACCTCGCGCAACCACTGCGCCGACCATCAAGTGGTCGTCACCGTCCAGTCTGCGATTGCCTTTCACGTCGAACACTTCACAATAGCAGTGCAGATATGCTGGTGGTTTTTATTTCTCTTATGAGATACACAAGTCGCCTCCTGTCTTACCTGCCAACCCCTAGAGCACCCGGCCTGCCACACGCCTATCACTGAGTGTCCGCGACCAACGACCTTGCCGTCAATGCTGGTTAGAACCCTTGTCCGACCTGGCATCGCCCCGCTCTGCCCGTCACAGCGACACTTTCACAACAACAAGGTCAGCATACCTTTCGCATGAGAAATGAAGGCATGGTATGAATGGACTTGCCTGTAGACCTTTGCGCCGTCCAGAGTTCGCCACCGACGCCCGTGGTAGATAATTTGAAGACCGCAAAAACCGACGTCTCTCATCAGATCCCGGCGGGCTTGTGCTCCTGGAAAGTTGGCGCAGGTTTTGCATGCACTCGCTCTTGTCCAGTTGACGGACTGGCAGGTGCAAACCATGTCAAACATATTGTCGACATCGACAAGCTCGATCTGCCCGCCAAGTCGAACGAGTCCCCTGAGGTGTCTGAGGTATGTCACATAGTCTTTGGGGCTTCTGATATTCCGGACGAAGAGGTAGTCCCAGAAGAAGGTCTGGGGGTACTCCTCGATATTTCCTTTCTCGATCGTGCAATTCCTCGGCAGGTATGTCTGAAATGGCTCCTTTGCAAGGACCACCACGCGCGCCGTTGGGTACTTTTGAGCGACATGTCTTCTCCATATTAGTTCGAGACCAAAGGCCAGCAGCCACGCGCACACGGAAGAGTACTCACGTTGCCCATGTGATAGCTCCACTGCCCGTACAGAGTATGTTCTTCGGGTCGTTGACGGTCGAGTTGAACAATCTTTCCCCGGCGAGGCAGAAGAATAGGTTTTGTCTTCAGAAGTTAGCGCCACGTTGTGCCAAGATGGTATTACTCACTCGCAATCGTCGGCCCAGAGTCGGTGTTGCACTTGGTGTTCGTCAAGGTCACCATCGGCGCCGAGTGACGTTGTGCTAGACCGTCCGGAACAGTCGCCGGCATAGCTCAAGCTCATCGTAGAGTCTGTCAAAAACGAGTCACGGGCTCCGCCCGGCGATTGGCAGAGAGTGCTGTCGTCGCCTTGTGGTCCATGGTGCAAGTCAAACGCCTGTGGCCAAGTTGTCGAAGTGTAGTCAGGCTCGGCTTCGTTGCCGTTCCGGCCTTCGTCGCTTGCGGTTAGAGAAGCGGTACTCCCTTCGACATACCCTGTATTTTGCAGTCTTGTGTTGGTGTCCAAGTCGCTCTCCCTGGATATTGTTAGCTGCGTCAGCGTCCGTCAAGGACCGTGGGATTCCTACCGGCGGGCACTGCTTCTGAAACCGAGGCAGCTACCAGCGAACCAAATCACAACTCTCTTCAGCCTCCCCAGGCCCGCCTTGGCACACGCATTATCCTGGTATCATTAGTAATAGAGCGGACAGAAGGACATCGACAGGATACCGTACAGTGATGTCCGGCACGTTGCAGACCAACCCTGGATCAAGGTTGCCAGTCCCAGACGGAGGAGATGCATAGCCGTCCATTGTAAGGCAGGGTAAAGAGCGGTCAGTGTTCGTTGAAAGTGCAGAAAGGCAACCGGGCTGCAGCGGTTGCCTTGTCCTTATGAAGGCGCGGGATGAAGTAGCACTCGCTGCATCGTTCACTCGAAGCCACCAACGACACCCTTCCCGACGGAAGCTTCCCCGGCGAATCAGACCTTTCCAGTACTCAATAGCGTTGTGATAACTGATCGTCCCTAAGCGACACGGCACGGGGAGTGGGCCGCGGCAAGGCCGCTGCAAGGTTGGGGGAGAGTGAAGTGTCCTCGCGTGCATAAAAGGGCCGCGGGGTACCTCTCGATATGTACTCAGCTGCCCAATTTGACACACATCTACATCCAACTCGTCCTCTGCTGCCCATCTCGACCGTCGTCTACTTTGAACCTGTTCTCAGCTGCTCATCTCCGGTTTTCTAAAACCATTGACCACCCCCACGGCAGCCATGGAGTATTCGAAGGCTCAGGTTGACGCTCGCGTCGCTTTGCGGCTCAACGCACCACGGGGCCGAAGGGCAGTCCTGGCTTCCAAGGACGCTCTCTGTTATCGCTACGAGAGCAGGCAGTTCTTTCACTTGGACTTTACTACCTTTATCGACCTCTTCGCCGGCCTTTCGCGCCAGCAACTCTCCAAAGTAGCGCAGGCGCCCGAGGTCATCGAACAAGGCAACCACCACGCCGGCACGTTCGATGAGTTCTGGCCACGGCTGTATCAACAAGGCCGGGAAGACAAGCCTAAATGGGCCGCATTATGCCTTGTCGGTATGTCAGAGCCCCCCAGCCCCATTGACGTCGTTGTCTAACGAGACAAGAGGCGGCACAACACGTACTTTCTGAGACGCTACGAGCCCAAAGCAATCCACCAATTGATGTCATCGACAAGTGTGAAGACCATGTTACTTGGTTGAAAAATGCATTGTGCACACCGGATGTCAAGGAGGGTCAAGGGGCGAATCGGCAGCCGGACACGGTATGGCCAGTTCGTGCGGCCTGCCAGTCTCCGGTCCTCGATCACCACGAATCCATGCCGTCACGCAAGCGAAAGACAAGTGACGCGGCGAACATGCCAAGAAGAGAAACCCCGCAGCAGCCTGGATCGACTGCCTTCGACGACGAACAGAGTGCGTCTCCGCCGAACCCACCAAATTGGTGTACTGCTGGAGCTCCTCATGTTGAGCAGAAGTGTACATCTTCCCCAGTTCCCTCAGGTGGACCGAGCTAATTTTGACTGCAGACATCTCAGAAACAAGAGCCAGTGTCAGCCTCGGATTCTCAGCGACAAGGTTGCCTCAAATGGCGCCATGGTTGGACATTATTGAGTTTGCTCAGGCTCAGACGGTTGACCCCATCGAGTTGAATGCTCCTCAGCTGCCTCCTGTCCCACCTACCGATCGAGAGAGTAGCCAAGGATATCAAGCAATGGCAGCGTCACTCAATGAGAACTTGAGACATTCGGCAACCGAGGTCGACATCGACGCCGCGCCCCAGGGCCCAGCACGACGGCGTCAAGGATCATCCCATCACACTCCAGTAATGCACAGGAGGTCGACCGTCACGCCCGGCGGAACAACAATGACGACGCCCTCGTTCACGCGGATGGACATTCCTTGTAACAATGGCACAACCGCCGCCATTGAGCCATCTTTTCCTTGGATTGACGGAGTATCGTTCTCCACCCCCCAAGCCTGAACGAGTATTATATCGGAAGGATCGGATATCGAGAGATATGTCTTTGTGTACCCACGCAGTCGCGTTACGCCTAATTTCTTCACAATGTATCGTCAGCAGTTGCCACCGTTGGGAGAAGAATACGTACTCTTCCCCTCGAAATGCCCAATGCAGCTGTGACACGCATGCATTTTAGCCCGAGAAGTTGCTGATCTATACAGATCTCTGACTCCCGCAGCGATTCAAATGGTGCAGTTTCAAGATATGCGGCAAGATCTGCGAGGATAGTCTTGTCGACAGGTATTTGACGGACCTCCAGATGACGCATCGTTTTGGCTGTAGTATGAAGACACAGAGAGCATTCGAAGCAGCTGCTGGGCGTCAAGTACCGGAAATGGAACGAAGCCCCGAACTAAGCCGAAGTGCGAGCCGGGGGTTTGCTTGGCAATGTGTCTGGGATTTCGGACGATGGCCTTTGTGCAAAGAAACGCTGGTGTGGAAGTCCAGTTCCTTCTCGCGCAGCCGGGGCGATGCGGGGTTTACGTGCAGTGGAGGTGTGTGCTCCTATTGTCCATCATGCTCACAATGCCGCAGGCACGTGGCTTACGTGAGCTTGCAAGCTTGCGCATCCAATAAAGCGCTGGACTCGACGAATATGGCGTTCGGCGTCATGCTGTGAACAATTGTTTGGTGTGAGTGATGCTAATCTTTGGGCAACTTTACAGTCACCACTTGTACTCTAGTGACCCTATGAAACGGCATCCAAGTTTTGTTTTTAGACCAGCTCTCTTTCATGACTTGGAAAATAGTCGCATCGTTGTCATTTTCTGTGACGTGGACCTGAACGATTCGGCAATTCTCTGGTGGTCCCGGGACTATTTGGCGCCAGCAGTACGTGTGGATTTTACACCAGGCACTGAAAAGTCAGCCTCAGCAGGTCTAAAAAAATTGATGCCCATGGTACGCCGGCAAATGGTGAACCAAGTCACGACCGGCTGCGGTCGCTGTCTGCCTGTTGGGCACATCGATGAGCATCCCAGTGGCGCCAAACCTTTTCCTGGAGGTCAAGGGACCGGATGGACATTCGTCGGTGGCACAGAGGCAGGCATGCTTTGACGGGACATACGGAGCTCGCGCCATGCACGCTCTGCAAACCTACAGAGAGACTGATCCAAGCATACGATGGGAATGCCTACATCTATAGCTCAACTTACCACGATGGCTCGCTCAAACTGTACGCCCGCCACGTCACAGCGCCTGCCACATCTGGGGGGCGGCCAGAGTACCACATGACCCATATTGATGGTTGGCAAATGACTGGTAACATCGAAACTTTTCGACGGGGAGCCGCCGCTTTCAGAAATGCTAGGGACTTGGCAAAGCGTCATCGGGACAATTTTGTTCAGACGGAGGAGCTGATCCTCACCGTCTGGGCCGCAGTCTCGGGCCCAGTACGGCGTATGGGAGGAACAGATCGTAAGCAGTAGGTAACCGGCACCTGAGACAGTTTGGATTGAAGCTAATTAGGAACTAGTTTTGGAAGAGTGTCTTGACCTTTTATGAGCCCCGCGGGGCTTTGGCGCCGGTGGTAGCCCACGTTGATGGATGGTGAAGACAAGCTGGAAGATATGAGGTTGGCTCCTGATGCAAGGCACTTCTCTAGAACATAACCTTAGCTACCACCTGTGTCGCAGTGGCATGTGCCTCCTCATAGATTTCGTTCCCTTCGTTCATCTCGCTGTCACGTCCTGGTTCACCTGGAAGTCGACTTCAATGTGCTCACGTTTGCAAGACCCCGGGGCTTTCTGGGGTAGTGTGAGACTTAGAGATGAAAAAAGTGACCAAACAAACCTCTGAAGGCCGAGATCCGGTCTAGAATTGGACTATGTGGCCGAGACCACTTTCCGTGCTGAGTCCGCTTTAGCCTGGCTGGCTGCGTTGTTATACTGCCATTTCTTGGCTGATATCGGTCAATTGGCTTCGCTCTAGGTTACGATGACAAGGATCCAACTGCAAGTTTCAAGAGACGAAGGTTTGCTGCTAGCATCGCTTGTGTGGTGCCAGATGCTCGGGAACTGCGCCCCAGCTCTCGCACTCACCACCACACACTATTTTTTTCTTTTGTACATAGCATCATTAGTAGCTCCAGTGTCTTACACGGATACTCATTTGACTTTCTTTTCCACGCGCAACAAAATCAACTACGCGAGCTTACAGGACATACGCGGCGAGCAACTGCCCTTGTGGTACTCAGCGCTGCCGTCAGATCAATCAAATCAGATTTGTGTCTAAATCTGATCTGAACTGATAGTTTCTGGCGTGTATCTGATCTGATTGATTGATTGATTGATATCTGATATACGGAGGGCGGGTCAGTTAGATGCTAGGTTCTCTCCAGCTGTGCTGTTCCAGCAGAGACCCCCCAACGTCACACAGCCCCCTCTGATCCAGTTCTTCAACAATTGCAGTTCCTCAACGGTCGAACCAAGTAAGGAATGCCTTTGCGATGTGACCGTAAGTTTTGCCAAGCTGAATGCCCTCTCGCAGTCGGTTGCCATGGCCGGAATGGCAAGAACATCCAGGGCAAACCTGCTGAGCTGCGGGAACGCACTCCTATGATCAGCCCACCATTGAACCGGATCTGCCACTTGTTCCGGTTCGAGCCTGTAGTATCTCTCAAGCTCACAACCTGTTGCGGAGAGCTTCGGCTGTCGACTGTGCACCCATTGCTCAAACTTGCTTTGTTCCGGTCGGCGCGTCATGGGCGGCTTCGTGACGGCGACTTCCCTCAAGGCCGAGTCGTCATTCGAATACCAGCGCTCAAAGTAAAGCTTGACTCCATCCTTGGCGTCTCGGAGCCAGCGCAGCTGCTCTGGAGAGGTCCAGTTAGCCTCAAGCCATCGGAGGCCAAGATCTGGGTTTAATATGACGGCGGCCGCGTACAGCGGCGACTGGCCGAGGAGCGTGTAATATTCGTTAAGCTTTAGCCAAGCATTGTTGATGCTCGCCCTGATGCTCGCTCGCTCTTGTCCCTCCTTACTGGCAATGCTGCTTACAGACCGAGCGTCGCTCTGCACGTACTCATTTCGAGAGTGAGCAGGCAGAGCGGCCTCAATAAACCGCGGAGCGATCGGAGAGAGAGCCGCGGTTTCTATCTGGCTGTGGTGACGCAAAGGGGTGAGAAGCTCGCACCCTTGAAGCCTCGAGGGCAGTCGCGATTGGCGGGATGGTCGTTCTCGTACCTGGCTAGGTGTCGGAGGTGGTGAACTCTCGCTGTCATCTGCCAGATGGGCAGATCTCTCCTCATATAGTGCTTTCCAGTCCTCAAGATGGTCTAGTATGAACTCCATCCCTGTCATGACTTCCCAAAGTCGACCGTGACCACTGCTCGTGCCCCATCCCTGTGTTCTCATTGTCATATGGTAGATCGGCTCCAAGACATGACGGACTTCCCGCAGCACCTTCCAGTCATCAGATGTCAGGACATCAGCTGTAGGTGCCCTCTTTGATGCGTCTGCTTCCAGGCCCAGGTCTTGGATATAACTATTGAGTTCGGACTGCTTCAGTAAGGCTCGTTCGATCATCATGTACGTCGAATTCCACCTAGTGCTGTTGTTCTGTATGACTTCAAGCTCAGCTGTCGACTCCTCTGCAAGCTTGTATACCTCAGCCTCCTCCTGCTCCCTGGCGTGCGCCTTGAATGCTTCCGTGCGCTGTGGGGAGGCCCGTATAAATTTGACGATGTTGTGTAGCTTGCCGACTGGACCTTTCGTTCGCCAGTGTTCGAGGTCTTCTTCCACCTGTTCTAGCATGCCGTAGGCTTCGGATCGGAGTTCAAAGGAAGTAGCGTCTTCACCGAAGAGGAAAGACTGGGCCACTAAATTGAGAATATGCCCGAAGCATCGCATCCTTCGTGCTTCAGTGTCGGCACGGGTCATCGAAGCATCGAGTGTCGCGTAAAGACTCCGTAAACAAGTGTCGTTACTGCTTGCATTGTCACAGATTGCAACCCCGAGCATTGACTCAATCTCCCAGTCGCGGACGACACTCTTGATTGTACATGCGATGTTTTCGCCCGCGTGCGGCCCAACTTGCCGCCGAAAAGCAAGTAGCCGGTTGCGATATAGGTGCCTCTCGTCAAGAAAGTGGCCAAATATGGAAATAAAGGTCAGTCTGTTCGGAGAGGTCCATAGATCAAAGCTGATGTGTATTTGGGTGATTGCGTGGTTCAGCTCTTCCTTCACGGACGTCTTCTTCTGGGCGAATATATCTCCCACATCCTTCCTGATTGTCGTTCTGCCCCATGGTGCTTGGCGACAGAGGTCAGGATCGAATTGCCGTAATAGCTCCTGCAGGTAGGTACTCTCGAGGGTAGCAAAGGGTAGGTTGGAGTCGACAACGTAGCCAACGGACAGTTCTCGTATTCGCATAATCTTTGCTCGAGGAATAACTGTAGTAGTCGGAGCTGGCCGTTTTATGGATGCCCTCTTTTGAAGGTCGATTACGGACGACTCGTCAGATGAAGCTGGCTGTGAGTTCTCCGTGATCCTGTGAGCTCTGAAGCCGTCAGCAATATTCTGCAGTTACGGGGCGGGGTGCCAACTTGCGAAGATGGGCCTGTGCTGAAGATGTGGATTGCGCATTGAAGAATTGAGGTGCCCCCTTATCGTCACAGAGCCGGCAGCACCATATGTCGCCGCTTGATGTGCTGTCTGCTCTTAACTCTGCCAGGAACCATCCGTAATTTCCAATCCAGCTACGCCTGCCCCTACTCTTCCGCCTGTCCAGCAAACTCCCGATCACGAAGCGTCGCTGGCCCCAGGTGATCTTGTAAAGGTCTTCGACCGATGAATCGTTTGTTGAGGCTAGCGCAGAAGCTGCATCGTATTGCTTGGCGATGCTCTTTGGTCGGGAACCGAG
The DNA here is from genome assembly GCA_000750105.3 of Tolypocladium sp. Sup5 PDA-1. Classification (NCBI taxonomy): domain Eukaryota; kingdom Fungi; phylum Ascomycota; class Sordariomycetes; order Hypocreales; family Ophiocordycipitaceae; genus Tolypocladium; species Tolypocladium sp. Sup5 PDA-1. The sequence continues at coordinate 97,284 of JPHH03000083.1, forward strand.
AGAAGCAAATGGGGAGAGCAACGGCTTCGACGGCGGGCTGCTGGCCCAGCTGCCCGCCAAAGGACTATCCGACATCGACAATGATCACGAGCTTCGTGGTTGGTCGCCGAATGGAATGTAGTCGTACTAACATTGCGCTGAAAACCAGCGGAAGATCACTCACCGTTTGTCAACTAGTCCGCGTCGCGCCTGGACGCGTACCCTTGTCAGTGGGGCTGGCCAGCGTGTAATTAACATTGCCGGGTCTAAACGGCCAAACGTGTGTTCTAAATTTAGGTCCATCCCATGGTCTAGGGTAAGAAGTCGGCCAAGCATCATGAGCGTATCTAGGGAATATCAGATATATCAGATTTCGAGTGATGTAAATCTGATTTAATTGATCTGATAAAATTCCATATCTGAATTGAATTGACTGATCTGATTGATATATCTGATTGTTAATCTGATCTGACGGCAGCGCTGGTCACGGGCATGAACAACATGACGGGCCAGTGGTTGCTCGACTTTGTGGACAACGCGGGGGCGGCTCGCGCGGGGATTGTGATATTCGACTTTCCGGGGCAGAGGGCCATTGAGGCGGTGCTGGCGTGGAACGTGAAGCCTGCCGCTGCGATGGGGGGGTAGACGGGGGGTACAAAGGGGCGTTTTGATATAATAGCTTGAACACAGGATTGATAAGTCGGGTAGCTCATGACGATACCACGAGGACAAAAACCAAGGCTGTTTTCAGTAGCAAGGCGAGCACACCCGCCCCTATAATCATATATATACATACATACATACATAAATCGTCAACGGGCCATAGACGGGCATACGTACAACCCATCCCATCCATACCTCGTAAAGAAATGTCCCCAAACTCAAATATCGAGATCCATGAATCCCATGTCCAACCGTCACAGCAGGCAAACTCCATTGCTTCCCTCGTGCTCAAAAGCCACACATTATCCTCCGCTTCACATCCCAGCCTCAACTAATGCAGCTCCCGCGTCGGGCTGCTCGACTCGCTACGGCTCTCAATCTGCCCCCTCACCATCTTTTTTCCCGCGTGCAGCACAAGAACTTCCTAGACACACTGCTCATTGTTGACCACGAGGGCAAGCACAGCCTTTCTGCGGTGTACCCCGTCGACAAGACCAAGGAGGCTACCCGCGACATGCTCATCTTCTTCACCCGAAAGCCTGTCGAGAAGTGTCACACCTCTGGGTCCATTGACTCGCTCAACTCGCACCAAGATATGCCCAAGGAGGTTGTCATCTTTGTTCCCCGCACCTAGACTGAGACATCGACAAGCACGGTGCAGCCATCCCACGTCGAGGCCCCGAAGCCGTGGCTTTCTTGTCTTGCCTCTTTCCCGAACGCAGGCCAGATCGGGTTTTCGGCTTGTCAAATAGACAGCTCGAGGGCATTGTCCAACGGGCACAATGTCTCGGATCATCTCGGATGAAGGAACTGCAGAGATGGCAAACCAACAACGGCCCAGACTTCGCGACCTGTGTTTAGCGCGTGATGGCTATAACGGACGGCGAGCCCAGGATAAGTCCGAAAGTGACTCTGCAAGAACTTGACGATATCCTCGATCGGATTGCAGTCTTATCACCATTCTCCTCCGCTGATCTACGAGAAGAAATTGAGGGAAAATGTTGTCAATCAAGCAGCTCGGGTGATCTACTTTCGAGTGTATTCCAAAGACTACACAACTCCGAGGCTAAATGGCTGGTTCGCATGCTGTCGAAAAATTACAGCCCAACATGTGTCCCGGAAGGTTGGCGATGAGCAGATTTCATCCTTTTTTGTGCAATCTCCTCCGCTTTCAGATTCAATCCCAGTTGCCGTAAGACTCCTAGGGGGCCTAACATCCGAACATACCCATTCCAAGCCGTGGGAAATCCCTGGGATTGAACTAAGGGAACTCCTACAGCCGCAGGTTGGAGTCATGATTGAGCGGCCAGCTTATGAGAAAGCAAGGAGCATGAGGCATTGCTGCCACTTAGCTGGCTCAAGACGAATGAGCGTGGAGCGAAAATACGACGGAGAATACTGCCAAATCCATATCGACCTCAGCAAATCCGGAGCACGCATTAAGATATTCTCGAAGAATGGGAGGGACTCTACTATCGACCGCATTGGCCTTCATCGCGCGTTAGGAGACAGCCTCGAACTTGGCACGGCAGACTGCAGGATCAAGCCACAATGCATTCTGGAGGGCGAGCTGCTGGTATGGAACGACGACAGTGGGAGAATCGAGCCCTTCCACAAAATCCGTAAACACGTCAGACGATCAGGACGGCTCCTTGGAGCGGCCCAAGGCTCCCCTGCCAATGCGAATGAACATCTCATGATTATGTTCTACGAGCTTCTCTTACTGGATGACACGGTCTGCGCTAGAGAGGGCCATGCTAAGTGGCGACAACTACTTCAGTCTCTGGTTCGCATTCTCTCAGGTCATGCCGATATCGGATCCCGCGAAGTGGTTATCTTCTCCTCGGTTAATGCTGCTGAACGGCTCACCCAAGTGTTTGCACGAGCCATTACACAACGGTGGGAGGGTCTGGTGCTGAAGGGCTGCAATGACTCTTACTTCACCTCCGATAGCAACAAGTCATTCATCAAGCTCACGAAAGACTACATTCCAGGCCTCGGTGACACTGCCGACTTCAATATCGTCGGCGGAAACCACAGCGCGGAAGATGAGCAAGAGATAAGAATTGGCAACCCTCCCCC
>JPHH03000084.1:0-96106 GCA_000750105.3 Tolypocladium sp. Sup5 PDA-1
TAGCTCTACAAGCCCAGCGGGCACTGTATCACCCGGCCAGGTCTCCCTTCCCGTCCTCTTTTGCCTTTGTCGTGGTCCAGATACCGTGCTCTTGTATGTAACTCTGTGGTCATGGATGGTCAACGGCCTTGCCTGCGATTTGGTGTGCTCCTCGCGCGCTCGAGGTTGTCAAAGTGCCACCGCATGTACTATATATCCCGCTGCGGCGCGGGGGAGCGGGTGCATCGAATCGGGAGGATGCAAACAGGCTTGTTTTTCTATCTACCGGTCCAGGGTTGGAATGCTGTAATCTACTTATGCCTTCTAGTGTGAGAAGGTTCCGACTTTACACTACCTTGCAGTGGTGGCCAACGAGAAGTCTGAGAGGTACTGTATATGCAATACTACGTAACTACTGCGTAGCAGAGGTAGAAGCAGCTCGACGTAGCTCCAAATAACGGCAAGGAATATGGGAAATGTGCGGCGAGTACGAAGGGATAATTGGCGTCTCCCCCGTCGAGTCTTGACCTTCTTGGCCGCGAGAGCCTCCACAGACGGGACTTGGGAGGCTCGGCGATGTTCCGAGCAGCGTCCAACGGACCACTCTTGCCTATGGTTCGGAGTACAAAGTACGGACTAGAGGATGATGAAGACGATGCCGGCCCCGACAAGATCGCGGGTAGAACCTTGTTTCGTACTTGGTGACACCCGTAGCGTGCTGATGGCCCCGTCGGTGCTGTGTGGGTAGCCAGTCTCGTTCTGCTGTGAATTGACTCGGCGAACTGCCGATGTCTCTGACAGCTGGTGCCCTTTGTCTCAACCCCCCCGATCCGAGTATGCCCGGCCGGTGTGGCGTTTTGGAGCAGCACCGTTCAAATTAGACATGCTGCGTCGGTGATTTTTGGCAAAGAGCTTGTCTCACTACGGCTACGTAGATGGCTGGCGGACCAAGCAGCCCGTACTCGTAGCAGCCGTCTTCGAGGTACGATATCCGTACATGCATACGAAACCAAGACCAAGACCAAGATACAAGGCACGGCACCCGGCACCTTCGCACGCCGTTGAGCCTCGCGTCCTGCAACGGCGTCGTGGGTCCGACGAGCCGCGCGTGTGAGAGGGTGCTCGGCGCAGAACCGTCTGGTCTGGAGAGGTCCGCGGCAATTGGTTGGACGGACGGAGCGAGCGCAGCACGGCCACGGCTGGGTAGCTGCTTGCCCGCGCAACTGGACGCACGCAGCATCCTGGGGACCATCCATGGGTGGCATTGCCCATCGGTCGGAGATGGTAGGCGCGACATGTGCGATGATGAGGTTGCATCCATCTGGTTTCATATCCGCATTGACGGACCCGCGGTCCAGCGGCCCCCGAGCAGGCATCGCGCGCCCAGCCATGGGACGGACGGGACGGGCGCGTCTCTCTTCTGCCCGTTTGTCTGCTGGCGATGAGACGAACAGGATCGACCGCCGGCAAACGCAATGCAGCCGCGGCCTCTCATTCATGCGTCCTCGAGGCCTGTGCTTTGCAGTTCGGCTCCGACAACGTCCACCAGTTCGTTCCGTGGCCAGCCATGTCTCGCCTCGCGTGAGGCTCCCCCAGCTTTTCGTGCTTTTAAGAGTCACAATAAAGCATATCGTCCGCGCCAATGACGAGCCTACTCGCACGCACCCACAAGGGGGGGGTTTTGAAAGCTCAGCGGCGCGTTTCTTTGCCTTCCGGGTTCTGGACTCGCCTGTGGCGCCCCTGCGCATCAGGGTTCCTCGCGGGGGGCTGCAATAGTCCAGGACGAGGGTGTGTGTGTGTGGGCTGCTGGCTGGCTTCTGCTGCTTCCTGGGCAGAGGCCATTGTCACACGCACCCCACACCCAGGAGCAGCTCGGCCAGATCGACATGGTGATGGTTTTGCCGTTTTGGACAAGCGGAACAGTCGGCAGATGCTGTGTACGTACGCTCACATCCATATTGGTCGTTGGTACGGACGTACGAAGTACATACCTGCGGATATCCAGAGGCCGTTATGAATACCTGTGGTGCAGCAGGTGCCAAACGTCCAAGCAAACAGGACCAGCGTTTTGGGCACGGAGAGACTCCGACCGAAGCCTGCACCAAGCATTGGCAAGCCCCGGCCCAAGAGAGAGCAAAGGCCCTCGTCACGTTGGCGTGCCTGGCGCGCCTGGCCCAATAGATTTCAGCTGGCTGGGCCAGCGAGCCGCCACGGCACAGGGGAGAGAAGCCTCCTGGGATACTTGGAACGTACGAGTAGCGAGGTCGGTAGCTGTCGGCGGTGGCATCGAGGAAACATCACCAACAAAGAAGCGTCAATCAATGACCGTTCCGGAAATAAGCTCACCCCATCCAACGGATCCAGCCATGACGACCACGAGACTTCCCCCCTTGTCCCCAGCGACCCACAGCCAAGGGCCCCCTGTGGGCCAAGTCGGCTGGGACGGCATCTCGACAGCGCCAAGCTTTGCCTTGATTGCATCGTTCCGCCCACCTTATTCCAGTCTCTATCTCGGTCGCCAAAAGCCACCGCCGTGCGTCTCGCCCTCGGTGCGCCTCCACGACAAGCCATCACGCCCCAAGTCCGCGCACACCAGGCGCGCGAGTTTCCCCCCTCTCCCTGCTCAAGCAGAAGGGCACCACCGCAGGTCCAGGGCTCGGCTTCTGCTGCATCCACGCCCCTCCCTCCTCTGTGCCATGCGGAATGAGCTTCCGTGCCAAGCCTAGTGGCTTGCAACGCTTAAATTCATGCTTAAAAGCCCAAGTCGCAGTGGACCGCTGGGTGGACTTGGCCAGCCGAGTTAGCCGTAGTGCGGGTTTCGCTCAGCTCACGCCCCCCCCCCCCTGGAAGCAGGTGTGTCTCCCGCAGCTTCGCCTTCGCCCATCGCTCTGCTGTGCTTCCGAGTCTAAAATGGCTCCCGTTGGCATGCAAATGCCCCGTCGCAGCTGCCTGCGGCGAGACGCCTTGGCAGACGGCCGTAAACACGGCAACAGAGGGACAACAGAGGGACATTGCGAGAGAAACCTCCCCCTGCGCAGACGTCGTGAGGGAGCCCTAAGCTGGGGAAAGCCAAGCCATCGACTGGCTGGTTCCCGGCGTCGGGGACCCTGGATCGGCGGCTTGGCACAGGAACCACCAAGATGAGCCAAGGTGCTCCCTCTTGGCGACTCCCAGAGGCTGCTGGGCCACGAGCAAGAGATCTGGCAAGGCCACGCACGAGTGAGGAAGCTGCAAAGTCCGACTGTCCGGGAAGTGCTCGACGTTCCCGCCCCGTGGACGGGACTCGCAGCGCTGCTGAGACGTTTTGGGGGGTGGCATTGCCCTATTGTCAGCGAGAGCAAAGCCGATTATCCGAAGTATGGCCAACGGCAGCGAGCTCAGGATGCACGCCACAACGCTCACTTTTTTGTGGCTTTTCCGTGCCCTGCCTTGCCTGCCTGCCACTCCAAGGTGCAATCTGGCCCGAAACTGACACAGAAGCTGCCCGAGAGTTTGGTGGGTATTCTGGAGAGCGGGTTTCCCTCGCCACATCAGGACGTCAATGTCGATAAACCGTGCCGCAGAAAAGAGGATCGCCGACAGGGCGTGTGCGAATGCAACTCTATCGAAAATAAAGGAGCCGTCGGAGCCGGCTCGGCGTGGTGATCGGACGTCATCATGGCACCTGGCACGAGGGCCCTTCGTTCTGCGCGTGGGGAATGATTGGCGACAAAGACGGGCCCAGCGCCGATACACCCGAGCGAAACAGAGGCCACCTTCTTGCCCACCTTACTCTATCGCTGACAGGCACTCACTCACGCCTGTACGAGTACTGTAGAGCATTCGAGCAGCGACTGCTGCATGCGCTGCAGGTCACGTCATCCTGCCCCTGTAAGAACTGTGTGGTCCTGTACGGGGTAGCCACCCGGGTGTACGGTTGGCACATTGCTGACACGGGCGTTGTGTTGAATGCTGCCAGCCCTGCCATTCAGAGTCAGTGTCCGCGGCTGCGCGGCCACGACGTGTTCGACAGCCAAAGTGGTCCGCGGCATCTCAATCCCAGTCTCGCGGCCTGCCTGCGGGATGAGTACGATCCGCACGTCCACTTGGCCAGGGGGCACGCACTCTACGTCCCGTGCTCCATGGACTGACTTGCTGGTACGGAGTACGGACTACTCTGTGCTTTGTGAGCGTGCGCCACAACTCAAAGAGAAGAGCGACAGGTTTCCCACCTCCCTCACACGGTATCTTGCGGCACAAAAGCCAATCTGGGGTGCCGGTTTCAGCTTAAAGAAGTGTCTTAGTCTCGGAACCTTTACGGCGATGAAGAAGAAGGTAAGAAGGGATACAATATGAACGGTTCAACGGCACGGAAGACCTTGGTGATCGGCCCCATCAGCGGGTGATGTCCCGATAAGCACGATTGGGAGGGATGGTGGTTCGCTGCCAAGTGAGGCTCTCGACTCGAGACCAGGTGCAGTGTTGGACCCTGTTTTCTGCGTAGCCCAACCCCAGGATGTGCGCTAACACCGTCTGGACGGTGTTTGTAGCACACAAATAATCCTCGCACAGGACGCATGACGTCGAAATAGAGTGCCTTGAGAGAGTGGGCAATCTTGGCGCTGCACGGGCAAGACTACGGATAGAGACGAGCAAGATTGCGATTCTCGCAACACAGGCAAGCTTTTGGATGAACGGGAGGCGGATTTGCAGCGGGCGAGAATGGCGCAAATGCGGGAGAGACAGCCACTGTCGTGGAAGGATGCCAGAACCAAGACAAAGCCGTCGAACAGCAGTGGCGGCGATTGGCAATGACCGGCTGTCCGGCACAGCAACGTTGGGGTATATCATTTCCCGAAATGAAATGACCCAGGCTTCCGCCGCGTCCGAGGGGGAGCGAAATACATACCAAGCCTACTCGTATGCCCTGATTTGTATCCGTACCTAGGCTGCACCGCTTGGGGGGTATTTCGGTGAAGCACCGCCTGAGACGGTGGGACGAAACGGCGCTTGCGTGACAGCGGACGTGCCTATCACCCGCTCGTCCATTTGCCTGAATTGATTGCACTGTACTTGTACTTTGAGGTAAAACCCGAGTCTAGCTGGTTGGACGAGCTGCTCCTGTCTCGAGAAGCATTCTAGTTCGTTGCCAGCAACTCTAGGGAACTGTGCTGAAGCTGGTGAGGACAGGACCTGCCTCCTCGGGCGCGCTTGTCCTGGAATTCTGCCAAAAGCATTCGTTTACCCGGCGGTATTGATAGCACGGTGGCCGCTAGCGACGGAGCCAGCCTTCTGCCACCGTGGCAATGACGGCAACGTTGATACAAAACAGAATGGTTCTGCATACGGACGTACTGCACGTTGTGTAGCAGGACCAGTGGCAGACAGTCTCAGTACAAGCCGCAGCGCTGCAACTGCGAGGCTGGAAACCAACAGCGCCTCGCCCACGTACCCTGGACTCGGCAGCCACGGCACTTGGTGCTTGGACAAGGCTTCTTTAGCCCCTGTTCGCTCAGAATGATAGGCAAAAGGACAGCTGGAGCACTTGCCCAAAAGTACTAGTACTGCCTGGCGTCCCAAAAGGCCCTCCTGAAGGCACAGCGACCTGGCGCCCTCCAAGTTTTGGGGGCGGGCTGGACTGGCCGAGGGCTGCGTGTGGACGATTTTGGCCAGGTGTGGCTACAAGGCCGTGCCGACTTAGCCAGAGGCGTGCCACCATCACTGCGCGGAACAACAGCACCGCGGTGCCGGTTGCCATCAGAACAGAACGGAGCGCTCGCTGGCTCGTCGATGTTGCTGGAAAGGCGTGGAAAGGCGTGGTGGAGACTCGCTCGTACGAGTAAGACTTTGTCCGTAGCTGTCCAGCAGTCGGTTGTTGACTTGCGCGAGAAGACTGCGACCGGCGAGGACAGAGAGGTGGACAGAGACGTGGACAGTGAGGCAGACAGGACTGGGAGCCTGGGACGCACGCCCTCCCCGGCCCGCTCTCGTCGGGACGGCGAAGTCCTTTTAGAGCTTAGACTTCTCACTAGAGTTGCCGAGCTATCCATGGACAACGTCCGGGGACCGACAACCAAGCCTTTTCGTCAGCGAGTTTTGAAATAAGCTTAGGAGGCATTCTTATGACCTTATTATGCCACCGTGGCGTGGTGATGGCTGGCTGGCCGACCCACGGCCGTTCTCCCACATGGGCATTGCGTCGCGTCGTTGCATGGCGCCGTCTTGGTACGTCTTGGTGAAGGCAGTTCGACGGATCCATCTCGGGTTACTTCGTCGCTGGAGACTGTGTCCAAGGCTGCGCAGGTACCTTTGATGATGGAGGGGAGAGAGGAATGTGGCATTTTGGACATAATTATGCACAGATGGGTGTTTTATTCCCGGGCTCGTTGGATTCCGCCCGTCTGGGAGTCTTGGCTCGGCCAGCCGGCACGCCTAAAGCTTGACCACTGTGCATCAGTATTCCCGGTCGGTCGCTGACACGCCAGAGGGCTCATCTCACCTTCCCCCAGTACGGGCCCTATGACACAATACGTACCCTCGGCGTCTCTCCTTCCCTCTGGTCCTGTCCCGTACCTTCGTGTTCGTTTGTCTTCGTTCTTAAGTTAATCTTAAACTTGCATCTCCTTCTTCTCGAACCGACGACTCCCTCTGCCCTCTCACAGACGGACAACGAACATTCGCCGCTCACCAGTGACCACCGCCGACGTTACGCCGAGGCTCGTGCTGCAAGAGCACGCTGCAAGAACGAGTGACGGCGCATAAAGGGCCGCCTTCCACGAAAGGGGAACAGGACAGCGCCGACAAAGCTACTCGTGCGCGCTGGAGAGAGGCGGATGAAAGAGCCAGGGTGCGAAGTCGAAGCAAGACAAAAGGGACGAGACGCCGTTTGGAGAGAATCGCACCGACTCGCACTCGACGCAAACACCCGTCTTCGCTTCCCGTCAGCGGCCTCACGTTCACACACAGGGAGAACTCCGACGACTGTCAAGTAAGGTACGTACGCGTCCTCGTCTCCAGCCCAGCACCCGCCCACGTTCCGCGATACCGCCTTGCCCAGCCCCAAAGAGCCGTCTGTTCCCAGGCCTCCCAGGCCTCCCAGGCCTCCCAGGTCACAAGCATCAGTCTGCTGTCCCCGGCCCTTATCCCCCGGCCGGATGGGCCAGTTCCAACTTGGCGCCGACCGCTGCCACAGACAAACGACAAAAGCTTGTCCTGACCAACACCCTTCCACGGCCCCAAACCCTCTGTCCACACGCCCCTCCCCCCGGTCCATGCCACCCCCCTTCTCGGCTCTGCGGCGCCGACTTATCCATTCACTCATTCACTCATGGCTCATCCGTGCCCTTGGCTGTCACGCACTTCGCCTTTACCCCAACCTTAATTCGCTCTTTCTCTCTTGCTTCCCGCTCCGATTCACATTCACCGTTTGCGACGCTCAATCACAATTAACCCTGTTCTGTCAACAGCTTATAACGCCGTCCTGCAGACAACTCAACGCAGACAACTCGACGCAGACAACTCGACGCAGACAACTCGACGCAGACAACTCGACACAACTCAAGCCAATCCCGACCAGTCTTACACGGAGCCTCTCAACCGCCTCTGCAGTCAAGGTAGGTCCTGCTCGCCAAGTTGCTTCTCGTCGTGCCTCTCTCCCTTTGTCGGGTTCGACATCTGTCAACGCTTCGCCGGCGCTTGATGATGCACAAACCTCCCGTGTGGACCTGGTGTCTTTGTGCTCCTGCGCCTTCAGGCACTGTCTACGGATTGGCCCCTCTCGCGATGCCGCTTCCCGCCTCAGATCAGACCTGGCGGTGCACCAGAGCGCAAACGGGTATCATTTGGCTGGACAAGTTTATCGTCGCAAGTGCGTACCGTGGCCGAGTCTCGCCTATCCCGTCCTCCCTCCTCTCAATCTCAGCCTGATGGATGGGGTTGGTTTCCACAAATCTGCCAAGACCTCTCCCACGGACTCCTGTGGATGGCGGCAGGTCCTCTCGTCTCAAGTCGTCATGCACATCGCCAAGCGGCAACACCTCAACCACAGGGAATGGAAATTTTAGTCGAGTGGGGCGAGCGGATCGCCCTCAAACGGACAATACTCCCCTGCTTCGGCGCAAAGGGCGAGCCACCACGAGGCGGGGTCCCTGCTCTTGACGGTCCGATGTGGCCGTTTGTGTGCAGACACGGCTGTGTGATCGTGTCCAAAGCATATATGGCACAGCATACGCAGGGCTGCTCCAAATGCAAACCGGACACTGGCCGCTCACGCCTTGCCCCCTCCGTTCTGCTATACCCAGTCCCCTTCACGAATCTTCAACGTGTCCTTGTTTTACGTTTCCTGCCACCCGCATTGCCTTGACTCCCATGGGACTTGTCTGGAGACTGACTCGTTGAAGCAGTCGTGATTCTCGACCAAGCTCTGCGCAAGCCCTGTCTGACACAGCGTCGAATCTCAGACTCACGTGTTCACCAAGTTTCGTAAACTTGGGTGAATGCAACTTGAGCTCAACCTAGTCACCGTGTTCTAGCCGCTGAGGACGTCCTGCGAAAGCAGGTACGGGAAAGAACCTTCAAAACGGAGACCATTAGTTCGGACAAGATGGAGACGTACCACGGCTACGTGCGCACGCCCGGCGATGCCATCAAGCTTTTTGAGGCGTGTCGTCTTGGGCTGTTGCCCCGAGTACAGCGACGACTTTCGGAGAAGGAGAGACAGTCGATTCGCTCGGGCTCCGTCTTCGTGTGGGACGAGCGAGAGGCGGGCATGAGGAGATGGACAGATGGCAAGTCGTGGAGCGCCAGCCGCGTGTCTGGCAGCTTCTTGACGTACAGAGAAATGGAAGGCAAGCGGGGAGGCGGCTTCGGCAGCGGCAGGAGAGGAGCGGGCAAGACACCGGACTCGGGCCGCGGTAGCGACGAGGATCACGACGACGGAGAGCCCGAGGGATATCGATACAAGGCCGACGGCTTGATGAAGCAGTCATTCAGCATCACGACTTCGACTGGACAGCACCTCCACCTCATCTCTTACTACTCGCGACCGCAACCTGGCCAGCCCGACTTGCCTCAGCCAAGTTCCGACCCGTCTCTGCGTGGAATCGCGCCCCCAAAGGGCATGTACCCGGAATCAAGTATGGGCGAGACGAACCAGACACCAGCGCTCACGCGAGCACCGATGCAGCAGCCGTACATGATTGCGCCGCATCATCCTCATGCGCACCACCAGCAGCCTTACGCGCCTCACTATGCCCAGCCAGGGTACGGATGGCCCCCGTCGCCCGCCGCCACGCCGCCGTATGGCCACCACTACACTCCGGCTCCATTCCCGCCGCACGTCCATCATCTGCCTCCCCCTCATGCCTCCCACCAGCCTCTACCGCCTCAAGCCTACTCTCAATCCCATTACACTCACGCTCCCCCCTACGAACGCGCTTCGCTGCCACCGCTGCATAACCCGAAACCTACTACGCTGCCGCCTTACCCTGGTCACCATGCCTCGCATGGGCCATCGCCTCCACGATTGCACGACTCGCCGCGACAGAAGGATTTGCAGGCAGCGGCCCAGGCCGTGGTAGCCGACGTGCACCTCAGCAATGGGTCGGCGAGGGGCTCCCATGGACCACTTCCGGCCCTCAATGCCGTTACCAACGGAACTCGTGCATCTTCCCACGCTGCCATGGCCACGCCGCCGACGCGGAACTTGAGTGTGAGCCCGCCAAGGACGTCTCATGTGGACGGCCCAGGGCCCTTGGCCAATGGCGGCCACAGGTCGAGTCTATCTGCGCTCCTGCACCCGACGCCCTCGAGCAGCGAACCCAACAGCGCCAAACCAGCCAGCAGCGGCAGCGGCAGCAGCAGCCCGAGAACAAATAGCGCAACGGCAGAAAAGGGTGGCGTCAGTGAGGATGCGAGGGCCTTGAGAATGTTGGACCGCAAGTTCTGCATCTAGAACGATGGAACTGTGGGCTGCGACTGTGGCCGTTTGGAACACCAATAATAACCAGATGGGAGCTTCACGGCAAAATTCATTGCCTCGAGCAGTTTTTGGCGGCGTTCGGGCGGAGGGATGGGCGGGCACGCCGAAGTGTCCCGGGTGCGGTTAGCGGTTTGGTGCATTTGTTTACCCCCGGATTTGGGTCAAGGATGAGGCATAGCAAAAGGAACAAGGAAAAAGGAACGGGAACGGGAATGGGAGCGGAATGGACCGGTGTTACGGGTTGGCGAAGTCTTTACTTCGTACAAGTTCTGGGCCTCTTTTTTGGTGCACATAAGACAGCTAGAGTCGACAGGCTGCTCTGTTGGTGATTAGAATATAGCGCGGCTGAAGAAATGATGAAATATGCAAGCTGACGTGTTGACCCCGATACCGTGTACTAAGCGCATTGTGAGACAGCTGGACCAATGTTGTCGCGGTGTTGCTGGAGACGTGTTGTCGATGGAGCTTCCATTGCTGCAAGTTTAAGAATTGCCTATTTGGGCATGCTGGGTGGCGCCGCGACGAATAGTGTCGGGGATGCTGAATCTTGTGTGTCTGACGGCTGTGCCACGGCGACAACTTTCCCTGGGTGGCTGGCGATTGGACCTTGTTTTGTCACTCTCTTTCCCTCGCGTCATCAGATGCTCGGCGGCATCGCGGGAGATGGCCGAGGGGGGTGTGTGCGCCCGTCTATTTTTTTCTTGTTGCTCCCCTTTTGCGAACTTCTGTCTGGGCCGTTTGTTTGGTCGTTATGGGGGTTGCGTACTCGTACGTCCGGCCGCGTCATCGCAGTCGGCAACGAGGTGCCGGGTGATTGGCATGCGAATGGGAGTACGGACTAATATCCGTAGGTAGAAGTGGGGAGGACCCGGAGGAGACGGGTGTGGGGAGGAAGGGTCGGTCACCTTGCCTTACTCGTAAGCAGACGGATAATTTGTGCAGGGCTGTGTATTTTGGATTGCTTTTAAGCTTGTTGTTAGACATGATTGGGGGGGCGTGCGTCCCTGCGCTGGGTGTTGTGAACTTGTGAGGGTCTGGAGATGAGTTGTCGATGCGTGCGTCAATGTTCTGTGACGGGAGGCGCAGCGGCACAACGTGTACCTATGGTGAGCGAGCTGCGGAGACTCGTGAAGGCGGTAGTTGCGTGTAAAGTACATACGCTATACCGGCGTGTAAGTGAGCGCCTGGATGTGGGCTTTCCCGGGGCTGGATTTGGTTGTTTCTTCCGAGGACGCTGCTGGCTGCTGCAGAGACGAGAGGCCGAATATGGGTTTCTCTGTCATGTCTCTTATTACAGACACGCACGCCGCTCGGGACGGTGCTGAGAGAGTCGCTTTCCGCGGAAGCTATGTTCCACGCTCTGCATCAGGAGACGTTGCCCAGCCCACAGACGCGTCAGAAGCTTTGCCTGTGAATGGGCACGTATATGGGCGGAAAACTGAGCCGATGTTCGTTCGTTTGTCAAGCTCAGAAAGCGACAAGGGGATGCGCGGTGAGGAACTGGCATTATGCTTGTTGGATGAGGCAGAGCGAGAACGGGGACCTCCGCAATTAAACGCCTCCCTACGGACTACAGCCCCCTCGAGTTCGCCAGCGGCCCGTTGATGCGCGCAAAGCCGGGCGCGAGCTCATTGTTGCAGATGGTGTTGACGATGTGCTCCCAACAGGTCGTTGGTGCAGCAGCTCTACGCCCACAGCATGAACAACATTTGCGCGTCGGTGAAGCGCTCCGGGCCCGGTAGCCGGGGGGGCTCCTGTTTGCCGGGGCTCGGCGTCTGCTGCGTCTTCTTCCAGGCGTGAACGAGGTCGCGACATCGCCCGAGTCGGCAATGTATTCTGCTAGCGTCGCCTGGCCGTTGACGGGGACACGTTTGCCGCTCCCGGCGGGATACTCGACCGATATGTTGCTGTACTGCGAGACGAAGCACATGCTGCGGTCGGTGAAGCTCGCGAGCGAGGCGTCGTCCAACCAGTTGTCGAGCGTGCCGGACAGACCGTAGATCCAGCTGTTGGTAGCCCCCTCGCGTGAAGCCGTCGAGGACGTATGGAAAGTTTAGCTGTGGATGACGGCGTCAATCTCCGCGATGGACTGGGTGTAGGACGGTTCCTGGGTTGTCATTAGCAGGCAAACGCGCAAATGACGAGAAGTTGATGACAAGGCACTGATACCGGAGGCAGGGCGGTAGTCGTTTCCGGCGTCTATCTCGGCCTGTATCATGCCGACTTCAACGTCGAGCATCCCCTTGGCGAGAGATTTTGCGTTTTTGCCCGAGGCCTCCGGGGGTTGTATGTTTCCGATGATCCCGGCCATGACATTGACAAAGGCGGCGAGGGTCTTGTTGTTGGAGTAGTGTTCGACGCCCTTTACGGACCCGAGCTCGACGGGGAGGAGGACGGCGTTGCTCGCATCCTGGCTTCTTGTCAGCGCTACAGATGACCTTGGGGTATGTGCGCGATACGGGATTCGTCTCTTTGGGCAGGGCGCAGAGCGTGGGGAATGTGGGTATGCCGTTTTGTTTCGAAGAAGAGGATGGCTTTGCCTATGCCTTCCGTGCTCTTGTCGGATATCCGGCGGTGCGGCTGCGACGACTTGTCGACCGGATACATTTACATAAGGGAATCGAGGCGTCTCAAAGCGGTTTAATGCCGGCCTTGCTCACGCCGTCGGTGTCCATGCAAGCTTTATACGTTCGCTGCGCTTTTGTCAAAGTTCGTCTTGTCGGACTACTGCTGCGTAAAATTGACAGACACCCAGCCCGGGTCTTTTGTCGAGTAATCGCGATAGTGCCGTCGTTGACAGATTCCCCGCACAGCTTGCGGTTTTCACCGCATGGGATGGATATCTGATCGGCCAGGTCGACTTTCTTGGTCTTCATTCAGTATTCGCTTCATCTGCATCTGGGCTATTCGACGAACCCTCGTTAACCAGTTAATCAAGCCTGATGATATCAACGCCGACGAGTGAGGGCCTTGTAACAGTATCCGATCCCAATCGAAGAAGCTGCTCTTCCCAAATCTTGACCACTGCTCGGCGAAGATCACCCCATTTAACTGGGCCATTGGGAATGCCTCTGTTTCCCAATGGCTCGTAGTGGCCTACCAAGTCCTGGTCCTCCAGTTCTCGAGCCGTTGCCCGGGCTCATACGGAGTGTGCTACGGCATTGAACTGTTTGACGACAGAAACAGAAAAGGAAGGTCTGGCACAGAGGCGAGCATTCGAACGCTCTGCCGAGAATCTCCATGCATTTTTCCACGGTCATGAATTGACGGTTAGAAAACGCGAGTAATTTCACGCGGCTTAGATTCATATAATGGAACTTGTCAATCATGTCGGGATGAATAAAGACGATATAGCTTTTGTAGTTACGCCAACATCCTGCACGCGCAGTGCCATAAAGGCCGAATTCGAAGCCGCCAACCATAGCACTGGCTTGGCGAGGCTCACGACATACCGCCAGCAAGGCAGGAGGTTGATATTCCCGCCTGACTTCTACGATCGGAGGATCCGCGTGGTGCCCTGCTGAGGTTGTCGGTTGTGGATAATGTCGTGGCGATGGGGTTCGATGCAGGGTTCAAAATGCGCCTTTCTAGAGCAGCCATCATGCAGAAACTCATGCGCAACTCGGGCGGTAGGTTCTTGAAGCGGTTGAAAGTCACATCGGGGCTTGAAATCGCGTCGAAACTGAAGAGCGGCTACGTAGGGGTTAGGCTTGGCAAACCGTGCTGAGACTGAGACACCAATGTTAGCAAGAGTGGTAGAACAGTAGAGGGATCAGTGGGCTCAACCTACTCCGTACCATTTCGCCCGTTGCTTTTAGGGTCATCCGCCTTGAGGCTGACCGACTTCTTGATTTCATTCAATTGGTTCTCGATGGTCTTGAACCCTTCCTTGACAACACGGGCGAGGTCCTTGATGGTGATGGCATCTTCGACAGTGGCCCCAGAAGGGGAATCAAGCGTGGTCGCCATGTTGGTCCTCGTGAAAACAGCCGGATTGCGGCTGTAAGACCCGCCCGAGTCACGATTCGAGATGGTGGTGTTGATGCACGATCAGAAAGGGAAAGACAATTAGAGCTTGAGCAGGCTGCTTCAACAGGTTGAGGAGGGATAATGGACTGGTCACGAAGAGCTGGGGAGATAATCGCGTGATCCCCGAACCGCGGGGGGTGAGTTGGTTCAGTGAAGTCAAGTCTCAAGGCGTTGGGTGTTGTGTTGTCAGAGCTGTTGAGTTTCTGCCTCAGGCAGCAGTCAACCTGCACGCTTGTGACAACTGACACAAGCATTGACTTCCTGGGAAATCATTGCACAAACAACTCACCTTGCGCACGCAGCACCACCATGTGGCCCTGTGTTGGCCTAGCAGCCCCCAAGCCCTGAAGGACTCACATAAAACGAGCATATCCACCCGTTCAGCAACTTCAGCTACCAGCATCAAACCGCAGCCACGGCGCCCGAGACCTCGACCATGGCGGTCACAGGTGCTGATGACTGAGCAACAAGATGAGATCTATGCCAACCCGGGATCCTATGGCGTTGAATCCGAATACCCCGTAATTGTCATCATTGGGCCTCATTCTGCCGGCACTATTTGATGTGGTCGACTACCACGAAAAGGTCTCTGCACCTGTCCCAGGCACCCGACGCTTGCGACTCAGCTCAGGGTGGGCGTCCGCCAGCACAGTTACCATAGTGTGTTCACTTACGGGCATGACTGTGTCCAGGGCTAAAGGAACTGTATTTCGGCCGTCGACTGGACCACTCCGTGGGCCGGGCTTTCGCCGTGAAGCAGTATGTCAGTCAAGAACCCGAGAGAGGACGAGAGCTATGCCCAACTCTTGCAGAGCATCTCCCACGTGAACATAATACATGGGCCCGATTATTAGGCCGGTCGAGGCTAACCATATCTGTAGGAGCACATTGTGATGAAGTGTCGTGTGCCTTCTTGAAACGCAGTTCCATCACGAGCGCTCGTGATGGAAGTAGTCTCTGTATCTCATACTATCCATGAGCTGAACATCACCCCATCAAGATATCAAGCCCGACAATGTCATGGTACAGTCAAGCGATCCCCTGTGCCGAGTTGATAGGTTTCAGCCTTGGCTTTTCCATTGATCAGACGGTCTGAACTCTTGCTACTACATGTTTGTGTTGGCGTAGTACGCAACCCCTAGATCATGGCCAGGAGGGAGTATGCCGAAAAGTGGACATTTAGTCCCTCGGAATCACGGCAGTCGAGCTATCACACAGACTTCCACTCTTGCGGCGAGGCCGGACCTGGTGGCCGACGAGGATACAAGGTCACTTGGCCTCCAAAGCACCAGACGGATCTTGCAACTCCATTCCTCGCCGGCGTACTCATTCATGGGCCTGAGAGATGGCCGTCCGCCAGGGAGTGCCTCGACATGCAGTCTTTTTGCCGAACATGACGCTGTTCTCGGCCTACCTGGTTCTGGTCGGATGGACAACGATGGCCCCGCGAAACACATCGGCATGAAGGGGAGATTAATTACAGCAAAAGCTGTGATAGTAATGGCATCCTGACGCTACAAGTCGAGACTTGCCCCCGCGGGGCTGAGTAGAGTGCCAACCAGCGAGCTGTCACATTTTCCCTGTTTTCGTGGGAGTTGCATGCCGTGTACGGACCATGCATGCGCGGTTCCAGGGCTCCTGGGATTGTGCATCTCTTGCACTTCGACTGTGTTGAAGTTCCAAGCCTGCTTTCCGAATGATCCCCGATCCCCCAGGAGGCTCCCGCTTCGGGGGCGTCAAGGTATGTTCACCCGGCGCGCCATCAACGATGAACTGGCCGATGGAAATTGAACCTCGGCTACCTTTGCCTCGCCAAGAGGCATTTGGTGTGCAGAGTAAACGAGCTGGTGGCGCAACTACTTACATAGCTCAGCTCGAGCAGGCCGCGAGCAACGGCATACCAGTCGTTACCAGACATTCTGCCCCCCAATCAGCAAAAAGCCGTCTCCACACCAAAGCTTGCTTCTGCACGCGCAAGCAGGTTTTGACTTCAAGCCTCGAAACGGCTTCGCAGCGTGTGCTAAAATAGCCTTTTGGGAGCTGCCAATTCGGGACTCGTCCAGAATACCGTTGGTGCTAGGCTAGCGAAACCTAACGGCTGGCATGGCAGAGGCAGGTCGAGCAGCTGCGAATGGGACGACTTGCTGGCTTCGGAGGAGGCACCTGAGTTCTGACCAAAGGTTAACCTCAGGAGCCATGGCGACCCGTGAGGTCCAAGGGCGGCTCCGCAACAAGGCGTCGTGGTGGAGTTGACTGCGTCTTCAGTCTTCAGATCCGGCGCTGCCGCGACGCCGAGAGCCCCAGGCTCGTATTTTGCACTCGAAGAGGTCATTGTGGCCCACAAGCCGAAATTTTCTCTACGTAGGAGAATTCATAGTCATTCTCTTCGGAAGCCATTGTAAGCTGTCAGCTGGACAGGAACCAAGGACCCACCACTCGCGGTCCCGGGATTGGTTTGTTTGCGTTCTTCTCAGCTGGCATGAGCAGAGACCTTGGCACACAGTCCCGAGGTCGTACAGGGAGAACCTGCTGCCACCGCGTAAGCTCAAGATGCATCATCTGAGCAAAGTGTAACCTCGAGTCCTCAAGCCCCTCGGCCAGATGAACTTTGACTCCTCACGATTCTAGTACGGTTCCGGATAGCTGAAAAGCTAACCCTCACGCCCCCCCCCTCTGGGAGCTTAGCAAGAACTTCCATGGCTTGGAGCTATTTGTTGATGGAGGGGGGTTGGAGAGGTATAACTACTCGGTGCCCGGCCATGTTCTTGATGCAAACGGTCAAGGTTCAGTTATCTCATTCCGACACAGAGAGTAACCGCAAGCCTCGCACCTAATCCTGCTCCCACCACCATGACTGTCAAGGAGAAGCTGCGTATCTTTATGAACGTTCGAGGGAACCGCATGCGCCAGCGGGGCGAGAGAGACCATCCTCTCCCCAGCTCGACTAGGAATGCTCTAACCGTCATTGTGGGCGAGTTCTGCGGGACGTTCATGTTCCTACTGCTCTCGTTCATTGGCGCTCAGACGGCACTGACCACAAACTCGCCCGGCGATCCAAATGCTCCGCTGCTACCGTTCAGTCTCCTGTACATTGCCGCTTCCTTTGGCTCCGCCCTGGCTGTCAACGTCTGGATCTTCTTCCGCGTCACAGGAGGCATGTTCAACCCCGCTGTAAGTCATCGCCACCAGATAGTTGCCTTGTCTATGAGCAGAGATTAACTATGAGCAAAGGTTACCCTGGGTCTAGCCCTCGTCGGCGCCGTCAAGCCACTCCGAGCTCTCATGGTCTTCGTAACCCAGCTTGTGGCGGGTATTGCGGCTGCAGCAGTTGTGGATGGCCTTCTCCCTGGGCCCCTGGGTGTCGCTAACAAGCTGTCTAATGGGACAAACATTGCTCAGGGACTCTTTCTGGAGATGTTCCTCACGTCGCAGCTCGTGCTGACGGTGTACTTCCTGGCTGTCGAGAAGCACCGGGCCACGTTCCTCGCCCCCATCGGCATCGGCATCTCCGTCTTCATCGCCCACATCGCAGGGACCAACTACACGGGGACGTCGATCAACCCTGCGCGGTCATTCGGCCCGGCCGTCATCACCGGCTTCGTGGGCTACCACTGGATCTACTGGCTGGGCCCCTTTATGGGTTCTGCTCTGGCATTTGCCGTTTACACTATCCTCAAGTGGCTGGACTACACCTCTGCCAACCCCGGCCAGGATGCGGACGATATTGAAAAGGGAAACAGGGCGGCCCTGGAGCAGACGACTTCGATGAATGAGAAGAGGCACGCGGTCCCGAGCGATGCCGGTACCGGTGCCAGTGACCAGTTCCCCCTGAGGGAGCCGTCGACGCCGGGAACCCGGAAGGACAGCGTCCCCGGCGACCAACCTGTTACTCCCGGAGGGATGAGCAAGAACGGAGGTATTTAGGTGCATTCTTTCGGAACCGGACTTGCACGTACCCTGACATGGGACTCGGAGTTGGGGGATACTTAATCATGGCGCCTGAACATGAAGTAGACAAGCGTTGGCAGCATCGAGGTGAGGTCACCTCAGGATTTGACCTTGATTCTAGCTTATTTCTAGGACATTAATTCAAGTAGCCTGCTTGTGGGAACAAGCTGTATTTATACTTCGTATTTAATCTCCTGGTCCCCTCTCAGGTTGCCTCGATATTTGGATGCCCGAATGCCACCCTGCCTCTCTGTGATATGGTCATCTGTTTTGCGAATTCTACATCAAAGCCACACCCCCCAACCTACATGACAATTGAAACACTCTCACCTACTCCAGCTCCTCTCCCCACGGCCCAATGCCGGGCCCCTTGAAGAGCTTCCCGCCCTTCCACACCCACACGATGTTGCTCTTCTTCTGCAGGACCTTGACATCCTCGACGGGGTTCTCCCACACGCCAATCATATCGGCCTCGTACCCGACCTTCAGCTGTCCAGTCTTGGGGGCCTGGCCCTTGACCGTTAGCGGTCCGTTGGCCGTCGCCGCCTTGATCGCCTCCAGGCTGCTCATGCCCGCCTGGACGGCGTAGTCGAGTTCGACGGCCATGTTGAAGCCTGGCGGCGTGTCCGTCCCCAGCGCAAAGGTCACGTCGGCTTCAATGGCCAGCCTGTACGCGTTGAGGTGGTTCGAGCCGCACAGCTTGGCCTTGTCCCAGATGATCTTGGGCAGGCCCTTTCCGCCGGTCTGGAGGAGCATGTCGACAATGGTGCGCGTGGCGACGTAGATGGTCCCCTTTTCCTTGATGAGGTCGATGCACTCCTGGTCCGCGAAGGAGACGTGCTCGACGCTCGTCACCCCGGCGCGGACGGCCTGCAGGATGCCCGGCTTTCCGTGGACGTGCGCGGCTACTGCGCGCTCCATGCGGGACGCCTCGGACACGATGGCGTCAAGCTCCTCGGGGCTGAACTGCGCGTATAGGGGGTTGTCGTCGCGGGAGAGGACGCCCCCGGAGGCGAGGATCTTGATGCACTTTGCGCCGCGGCGGATCTGGAGGCGCACCCCCTTGCGGCACTCGTCCACGCCGTCGACGAGGCAGCTCATCGTGGTCCCAAAGTGGCCGGCCTTGACGGACCCGACGCCGAGGTTGAGGATGGCGTCTCCGGCCGGGAGCGCAAAGATGTCGCCGTGCCCGGCGAGCTGGCTGAGGCAGGCGCCCGCGCTGTACACGTTGGGCCCGACGATGGTGCCGTCCTCGATTGCCTTGGAGACCTCGCAGCCATAGCCCGCGACGTCTCGCAGCGAGGTGTAGCCGCGCTGAAGGGACTCCCAGCATCCCTTGGCCAGTCGCGCGCCGGCCGTGGCTGGATTGTCGGCGATGAAAGTCAGTCCCGTGGTGCCCTCTTGCTCGGCCGACTCATCGTTTTCACCCCCGAAATGGACGTGGACATCCCAAAGGCCAGGCATGAGGTACGGCACAGCGTGAACCTTGTGAGGCTGCCGGGTGTACTCTTTGGGCAGGTCGGCCTCCTTGCCGACCCAGGTGATGATCTTGTTCTCCGCGACGAGCGCGGCGTCCTCGATGGGCTCGCCGTCGCCCGGGATGAGCAGCTCGGCGGTCACTATGGTGTATGAGGTCTTTTTGGCCACTGATTCATCCTGGTCGTCTTCATGACGAGACGGAGCAGAGCTCCTGGTCCGGACGGCGATGCCCAGGCCAGTAGAGTAGATGCGGCTGGGCAGCTCCTCGGGGGAGTCACCAGCAGGCTCAGGGTAGTGCGGGATCACGCGTCTCGTCATTGTCAATGCTTTGTGAGTTTATACAGATATATGTTATATGCAGGTTGTTTAAGCAATTAGCTCTCTAAAGCCAGGAAATGAAGCAGAGTAAGAAGGATAAGCAAGAAAGAGCTGCCTCGCGGGCGGCTTCAAGTAGCAACCAGCTTCGGCGAGCGGGGGGCCGACCCAAGCTCACGGCGTTACTCGTTCGGGAAGGTCGCTGACCCTGGGTCCGGGGTTATCGGGCCCGGGGCATCGGCATGGTCCCGACTTCACCTCCGTTTGCCGTTGATCGAGAATCCTGGGGAGCGTGTCAAATGCAGAGCTAGCACAATGCCGCGTCGCGGACGTGAAGATTTCAGAAGACAGCACTCCGTACTCCGTAGAGAGGAGCCCCTAATGCAGTTGCTGGACACTGTCAGGATGGGAAGGGGTTCAGGTACTTCGTACAGCCCATGTCGGCGGTCGCCGTGAGTGGGGCCGCGTCCCGTACCCGAGGCCCGCAGCTCGCCCACGTCAACTCTTCAAGGTAAGGCGGTCACGATTCAACGACAGTCCAGTTACCCGCGTGACAACAGTGGCGTTTGGTGCCATTAAGCTGTGCTGAACTTGCCCGTTTTCTTGACATTGAGCGTCTCTTTGCACCCTGCGCCGAGTCCATGGAGGTCCGACAAGCTTCGGGTACCTGAGCCGTAGGCAGACAGGGGTGCCGGATCATGCCGCACGTGGCACGACAGCCCATCTTCCACAAAGCCCAAGTTCGGCAACTCGTTGCTTTGAGAGTTCAAGAACGGGAGAAGCCCTGTTCACGATGAGTGGCACAGGATCCTGAACAATTAATCTCGTCTTATCACAACTCGGCGGGGCTGGCTGATGCCAGAAGAATGTGTGTGTAGGTGAGTGCAGCGAGCCTAAGGCTGCGGCAACTCCAAATGCAAGAAAGCTTGACGTCCCGAGATAATGATAGTCATTCCTGAGTTGTCCCGGGCGGAGACGTGAGGGGTATTCTATCATCTATGTCTATGTGCTTTATGATCATGGCGTCATTGCTGACGCTTCTCATAGACTGAGACACGGCGACAGTGCACCGCCGTAGTTCAGCCACCTTGCAGAAACTCTTCCTGCCGCTGGAAATCGTGCCAAGAGACAGCCGGAGTATCGCGACAAGTCTCGGCTCATCGCCGTGGTCCGTGATTCGAGTGGTCATGATATTGATCCCGTCAGCGCACGAACATATCCAGCCGCAACGCCCCCTGCCGGCAGCTAAGAAGGGAAACCAATACCTTTCATTTAAGGCCACCGGCAGTTGGTGCCCGATAACCCCTCAAAAAGAACCGGTCAGAGATGGCTTCTTCTCAGGTTTGGCAATAAGATTACTATCACAACTACCCACACATCTCATGCCGCGGCTGATCAACGTCAAGAGCTTACCACAATATGCCTGGGTACCCGAATAAGCTTACATCCGTGGCGTCCTCTCCTCACACGGGGATCGCGGAATACGAACAAGTAAAGCTTTCATTGGGCTTGCAGCCATGCCCTTGACAGCCGACCGGACTTCATACATGAGCTGAGCGAACTGATCAGACACCGATTGGCGCGCTGTGCCGTCCTCACGCAGTTCATGCCGTCTCTCATGCGCAGACGGCCCGTATGCCCACGCCTCGGTCATCCGGTGAGCATCAGCTCGGCTTGGCACTTCTGATGTGCGTCTGGTGATGAGGCCCAGGGAATTGAAGCGCGGGGATGGCTGGCTGAAATGCAGCTTCGCGAGGGCGGAAGGCTGCACCACGGGACGTTGCTCGAGTATGAATTGCAAGGTCTGAACCCGATTCTGGAGCTAGACAGACAACGCTCAAGTTTCTGATCTCTCGCTCAAGCTTCTGCTCTCTCGCTCAACTCGACTCTTCTACGACAAGTCTACATAAACGCCGTCCAAAGTCTCTCCACCATGCTCGTCAACCACATCCTCGCCTTCACGGCCCTCGCCAGCCTCGGCGCTGCGCAAACCGCCGGATACGGCCGACCCTGCGGCTTGAAGATTGCTCCATGCCCCGAGGACAGCATTTGCAAGCCAGACTCGCCTAAATGCACCGACCTCAACGTCTGTAAAGGCACCTGTGTCCTCAGAAACACGTACCCTCCCTGCGGCGGCCACCGACCCTACCCGCATAAATGCGACGGCAAGTCGGAGTGCCGCGACGACCCGCGGCACCCCGACGGCTGCGGTCTTGCCTGCGACAAGCCAGGCATCTGCATCCCCAAGAACCCCCCGCGCTGCGGCAAGTATATCAGTTGCCCCAAGAGGCTGTACTGCTACGATGACCCGAGGGATAAATGTGTTCCGAAGAAGGGTGGTGCGGAATGCCCCGGCATTTGCTTGTAAGGAACTCAAGCATCTGTGGACGAGAGGACGTTCTGGACAGGGGACTGTCTCTGGTTTTCTTTAATCGAGTATGGACGAATGAGAAAATTTAAAACCCAAAACAAGGTCTAATTGAAAGCCTATTGTCTCCTCTATTTCAATTTTATGCATATCCGTCATGCCTGCACCGCTGTGTAAGGCGTCCCGTACGGCTCCAGGTTGATACCCTCAATGTCTATGTACCCGTACTTGGAGCCGTCGTCGTTGGCCGCCATCGCCTGCCCCCATTTCTGCATGGACTCGTCAAAGGCTTCCTTGTGGTCTTCTCTGCTTAGGTCCAGAGGCTCCTTATTCTTGCCGACCGTGCGAATTCTAAGGGTGATGGCTGTCAGCTTTCTCGTCTCGACTCTCAGTGAGCATGGCGGCGCCACTTACTGTGTCCCGGCCGCGACGTTCGTCACGCCAAAGTCTCCCTCGTCCAGCAAGTAGTCAATCGCACCGCCAACACTCCCATCCAGGATCTTCTGCGGCAGGTCGAACTCGTGGCACGCGGGACGCCCCAGTCCCACGCCGTGGACCGTGTCCAGCGCGCCGACCATGCCGTCCACCGTCCGCAGCCCTCCGGTGACGTAGGCCTTCGTCCTGTTCAGCTCCGGGAGGATCATGTCGGCGAACTCGAGGAAGAAGGCCTCGCGCTTCCGGGTCGACTCGCGCGTGTGCTTGAAGGCGAGCTCCTGGTACGTGCCGCCCGACAGCTCCACGAAGTCGAAGCCGTGCTGCTCGAGCGCGGCGCAGAGTGTCCTGCAGTCCTCGGTCGAGAAGCCGCCGCTCTGGAACTCGACGCTGTTGACCTTGATGCCCAGACTGAAGGACTTGTCCGGCACGCGCGCGCGGATGGCGTCGCTGATGTCGAAGATGATGCGCGCGCGGTTGAGCACCGAGCCGCCGTACTGGTCTGTCCGCTTGTTCGTCGACGGCGCGAGGAACTGGGCCAAGAGGTATCCGCTGCCGCCTCTGTAAGCACACAGCCTTTTGCTTCGTTACGTTCAAGGGCGAATCACTTACTGGGCGCCGTGTAGTTGAACACCGTCATAGCCTGCCTTATAGAGGTACTCGGCGGCGTGGGCGAAGCCGTCGATGACAGCATCAAAGTCCCTCTTCTCCATCGGCCGCGGCTTGGCAAACTGCATGCCCATCACCTGGCCCTCGAGCTGCACATCGCTCGCCGAGATGGGGTGCTTCTGGATATCTTCCGACACCTGCCGCCCCGGATGGCTGAGCTGCGCGACGATGAGGCTGCCGTGCTCCTTGGCCGCAGCGCCCAGCTTCTTGAATGCATCGAACCGATCTCCAGAAAAGGGGGCGTCGCGAGGAACGATGGGGTTTCCGGCCGCTTCCAGCTGGTCGTACTCGATCATTACGTTGCCGGTCAGAATGAGCCCGAAGCCGCCCTCGCCCCAACGCCGGTACACGTTGATGAGCTCGTTTGATGGCACGCCGCGCCTTTCCAGGTTCTTGGGGTCCCAGGACGACAGCCGCTCCGTCATGGCCGCCTTCAGAAAGCGGTTCTTGGCCGTCTTGCCGCTGAACTCGAACTTGAGCGGCTGGGCGAGCGGCGAAGGGTCGGTCTTTGGGGCGGAGAATCGTCGCGTCATGGTGCTGGAGGTGAGTGGACTTTGCTACAGTGGAAGATCCAGTGCCGGTTGTTGATGGTGCGATTTGGAGACAAGTGTGCGCTGGTCTGGCAGTGGACTAGGCTTATAAGTTGTCTATGCTCTGTATGAGCTATGTCGATCCATCTCATCTATATCCGCAGGAAGTCTCCGCGGCGAACATGATTGGTAATTCATCGATGAATTGAATCGCAACATCGGCAACCAGGGTCAGGTCCGGGTGGATCAAGATCCCCAGTGTACTGCTAGTCTGTACGTAGAGGTTCAGTCTGGATCTCATCAGCAACAGTCATGGCGTCATGAATCTGGGCCTGCCTGTGGAGCATCAGTGACATGTCCGCCGGGAGACCAGGCACTTGCGGGATTGGCTCGGGCGCCATCTCCACTCGTCGTATTTCTAATTCGACTTGCAGAAGTTGCGCGCGATGTTTCATAGCATCGAGGGCAAAAGAAGTCAACAGAGCCCCCGGTCGTGTCCAAGTACTGGTATCTATGTACCGGACATGCAGCTGTCCAGAGCTTCTTTCACACGGTGGGCAATCCTTCTTTGCAAGCCCGAAGTCGAGGAACCACGCTGGCAGACGGGACGAGGCCCGAGGCTGCATGGATGGAGTCATAATGGCGTACGAAGTAGACAAGGAGTCAACCAGTATCCATGTTCGTAGCAATCCTCCGCTTCCCCGGCCCCATCTGAGGACTGAGATTGCGGCAGCTCGGCAGATGAAGGAGACGAGATCCAAGAACCTTCACCCCCGAGGCTCGGCCTTCGGTCTTTGCGTCTTCCTCCTCCCTCGCTCCCGTCGGGCCCTCCGCTGGCGCCGGAGCAGCCCCACTCTTTTTATCCCCCACCCCGGGCAGCCGATTGCACCGATTTCCAATGTGGGAGCCCCCGGGACCATTAATAATTGCCGCATCGACAAGCTGCCTGCTGAGCGCTGACAGATTCTACATAAAAGCTATGGTTTCATTAAAAAATGACTGCAGCGGTGAGTCAACCGGGCAGCCGTCTTTTCATCTTTGCGGAACATTGAACTCCCCGCAAGTCCGAGCCCGTATTCAACACCATGACCAACTTCCGCATCACCGTCACCTCGGACACCGTCTGCCCCTGGTGCTACGTCGGCCGCCGGCAGCTCCAGCGCGCGCAGCAGCTCTGGCTGCAGAAGCACCCCGACAGCGGCGACACCTTCTCCGTCAGCTACGCGCCCTACCAGCTGCAGCCGGCGTGGCCCCGGGGCCCGGGCGCGAGCATGGACAAGCAGCAGTTCTACAACGAGCGGTTCGGCCCCGCGCGCACCGAGATGATCCACCGGCGGCTCGCGCAGGTCGGCCAGCAGACGGGCATCGACTTCAAGTTCGGCGGCCGCGTGGGCAACTCGCGCGACTCGCACCGGCTGGTGCACCTGGCCAAGACGTACGGCAACGAGGTCGAGCTCAAGACCATCGACGGGCTGTTTGCCGCCTACTTTGAGCATGAGAGGGACATCACCGCCCATGAGACGCTCAAGGACGTTGCGGCCAAGGCTGGCATCCCCGCCGACGAGTTCCAGCGGGCCATTGTCGACAGCGACGCTGGCGGCCCAGAGGTCGACAAGGCGGCGGACGCGGCGAGGCAGTCCGGTGTCAGCGGCGTGCCGGATTACCGCGTCCAGGACCGCTTCAGGTTAAACGGCGCGAGGGAGCCGGCCGAGTTTGTCCGCGTCTTTGAAAAGGTCAAGGCTCTGGAGCGGGGAGAGGAGGTCTTTGATGACGAGGAGTAAATAAGGTCGAATATGCCAACGGAGCGTTATTCCTATAGCTGCAACTAGGAGGCTGCCACCATCATAATACCAACTCAACGCAAGGCTTACCCAAGATTAATGATCCCTTGACCGAAAGACAACCTCGGTCCGTCTCTCAAACACGTCATCCCACAGCTTGTGCCCGTCAAACCCTGGTACGTGGAAGAGCACTCCCAGCTCCTGGCTGGTCCACCAGCTGGCTCTGTCCATGTTGCCCGACCCCAGCACCAGATACTCGCTGTCCACCAGGGTCATCTTGATGTGGCTGAATACCGGCTCGTCGTCCTCCCCCTTCCTGCTGGCCAGCGGCTTGTAGTACAGGATTTCTAGCTTTCCTGGCGTGACGGATTGAGCTTCGAGATCAGGCGGCTGTTTCGGCATCTGCAATTGCTGGTACTTTTTGACGAGTTTATTGATGCATCTTGCCGTTGTAGTCCCGGCCGTGACGAGTTGCTCAATCAGCATCATGCCCTTGCTTGTCCTGATCTGTACGTCAACCCCACGGGCCAGTGCCGCCAGCAACGCGTCCAGAACCGCCCACGACGTGAGGTTGGGCGTCAAGATTGTGATTTCCCGGCGTGCATTGGCGAACAGTGTGAGCAAAGCGGCGTTGAGCGGTGTCATTGGCGGGTTGGACTGGGACAGGAAGGGAAAGAAGCTGAATCTGGGGTTTCGATGGTGCGATGACGGGAGCAGTATCGTCGGCACAGGTGCTGAGAAGGAGAATCTGAGGGACTGCGTCGCCGACACCTCGTCTCCTCTGATCATGCCTGTGCTGCTCGTCGCGGAATCCAGCGTCTGCGAGTCTCCCTCTTGCGCGCGAATAGAGTCTCCTCGCGTCTCCGGGAGACGGCCGTTGGTGCTGGCGTTGGGCCCTGATACGTTGGGCCCTGATCCGGTGCCCCAGACCCTCTCGTGGAAGGTTAGCAGCCTCGACACGACATCTCCCTCGATCTCGACGCATCCCTCGAACCAGCGTTCCCAGCTGACATTGCAGCTTGGCACAAAAGCCCTGGTCCCGTCAACGACGACATACTTTGGGTGCATGACGCTCAGCGGGGTGAAGAAGAGGCTCTTGACCGTCATCTCGATGCCGCCGTGTCTGAGCGTCCGCTCATCCGGGAGGCCCAGCTTTGCCCATTGCGCCGGCGGATAGACGTGGCCATCTCGGGACGATGTGTGGAACAGCTTCTGAAGGAGCCCTCTGGAGGAGAATCCGACGGTAACGCGCAGCGGGGACACGGCCCCTTGGTGTTGTGCGCGAGACGACGCGAGCTGAAGCAGGGTCTCCCGGAGGGCATCCAGGGTGGGCGAGGCAGCCCAGTAGCAGGTGACGAAATGGACCGAGTGCTTGGCCGCCGATATGGCTGGGAGCAGAGCGCGCGTGTATATGGAATAGCCAGTGCCGACATACAGCGACCTCGGCACGCTGGTGGTGATGAGCGAGTCGAGGTTGGTGACGTGGTGGTTGGGGAAGTCGTTGGCCTGTTCAGACCGATGTGATGCGAGCAGCTCTTTCCACGGCTTCACGAATGAGGCTGGGAACTCGGCTGGAGCCGTCATGATGCAGAGTTTTATAGCTACATTGACATGTTGTCTCTTACGGGGGATGCTTTTGGATCAATGGTGATGGAGTGGGCGTTTGTATAGCTGCAAGGAGTCTCGATAGTGATGACGCGCTGGAACGCGCCCCCAACAAACCCCCGCCATTTACATTCGTTTGGCTGCATGTGCCTCGATAAGAAAGAGCCCCAGGTCCCACGCAAGTGGCCTCAACGGCATGAATTCCATGAACGGGTTCAAAGGGATCAACAAGGTGCGCCGCTGGCCCTGTACACGGCAGGAACCTAGACTTTAATGCCGGAGCTGCTGATCCACACCGTAAAGTACGTAGGTGCCTTGGGAGTTGAGGTACGCTGAGCGAACGTGGCCAGAAGGACAAGGCCTGCCAATACATTACCCTTTCAGATGCCCCTGATCCGTTTGAGCTCCCAGAACACAGCCGTCCCGCTACCGCCCTCGCTAGTAGCCGTGATGTGAACCCAAGTCGTCTGTGGCGGCGGCTCCTGCGCCCCCGGCAGCTGCCAGACATCCCAGCCGCCAACACCATCACTCTGCTCAGGCTGTGCCGACGTCAGCGAGACCGTGATACGACCGCCCTGGAGCGGCAGCTCATCAACGTCCGTCTCCAGCACCATCAGCTTTTGGTGCCGTACAATGTCAAACATGCGCGGCATAATGGTGCTTGCGTAGACGCGGTCGGCTTCGAGATTCAGTTCAAGGGACGGGTAGCCCGTGACGAGGGCCAGCTGGCTCGGGTCGGTCTCGCTCTGGTAGAGGACATGCTGCTCCCTGTCCTTTGCGCCAGGTTTGGCTTGAGTGTACGAGTTGACGAGACTCAGAGCCTCGTCCCAGAGCGCGGTAAAGGCAGGCTCGCACGTGGTGCGGCCGGGCTGGAGGGAGAAGAGCCAGATCTTGGTGGTTGGGGACATGGTTACCGCGCCTCTGCCGTGACCCCGACCTGGCTGCGGCTCCAGAGTGCGCAGGCACCAGATTCAACTTGGCCTTTGCACTTGTGTGCGTGATGATGGACGAAGTACGCATACGAACTAGATGGTGGAACCACCGAGCATCATGGAGCCTGGGGCCTGGAGCACACGTGCCGCGCCTGTGGCTGGCTCTACACTTGACCGCCCGCAAGCTCCCTGGCAGAATCTCCCCTCCAACTCGACCTATCCATGCCTCCTTTCCCAGCGCAGACACATAGCATCACCACCGCGCAATCCTCCACTGCTACCTAATCAGCGCCCAATCTCGAGAGGCAGCTCCGTCGCTTCTCCGTCTCTCGCCTCCGCCGCGACCATGATCTCGGGCGTCCTCATCTTCAACCAAAAGGGCGAGAACCTCATCTTCCGCGCCTTTCGCAACGACTGCCGGCCCCGTCTCGCCGATGTCTTCCGCATCCAAGTCATTTCCAATGCCCAGGTGCGCTCGCCGATCCTGACGCTCGGGAGCACGACCTTCAGCCATGTCAAGCACGAGAACATCTACCTGGTGGCCATCACCAAGAGCAACGCCAATGCCGCCCTCGTCTTCGAGTTCCTCTACCGCTTGATCCAGCTAGGCAAGGGCTACTTTGGCAAGTTTGACGAGGAGGCCGTCAAGAACAACTTTGTGCTGGTCTACGAGCTGCTGGACGGTATGCTGTTCCCGTGCCTTCTGTTTCGCCATGGCTCAACACGAGGTGCTGATACGGAATCTAGAGATCATCGACTTTGGATATCCCCAGAACACCGAGACGGACACGCTCAAAATGTACATTACGACCGAAGGCGTCAAGTCCGAAGCGCGACCCGAAGATACCTCGAAAATCACCATGCAAGCCACCGGCGCGCTTTCTTGGCGGAAAGCGGACGTCAGGTATCGCAAGAACGAGGCCTTTGTCGATGTAATAGAGGACGTCAATCTGCTCATGTCTGCAACGGGCGCCGTGCTCCGAGCCGACGTCACAGGGCAGATTGTGATGCGCGCATATCTGACCGGCACTCCGGAATGCAAATTCGGCTTGAATGACAGACTATTGTTGGACAACGACGGTCTTCAAAGCTACCCCAGCGGGAATCGGATGGGGTCCAAAGCGACCAAAGCAGCGGCAGGCAGCGTCACGCTCGAGGACTGCCAGTTCCACCAATGTGTCAAGCTGGGCAAGTTTGACACGGACAGAATCATCAGCTTCGTGCCTCCGGATGGCGAGTTCGAGCTCATGCGCTACCGTGCTACCGAAAACGTCAATCTCCCTTTCAAGGTCCACGCCATTGTCAACGAGGTCGGCCGCTCCAAGGTCGAGTACAGCATCGGCGTCAAGGCCAACTTTGGCTCCAAGCTCTTTGCCACAAACGTCGTCGTCAAGATACCTACGCCCCTCAACACAGCGAAGATCACTGAGCGCTGCACCCAAGGCAAAGCCAAGTACGAGCCCAGCGAGAACTGCATCGTGTGGAAGATTGGCAGATTCACCGGCCAGAGCGAATATGTCCTCAGCGCCGAGGCGATATTGACGAGCATGACGAACCAGCGAGCCTGGAGTCGGCCACCATTGAGCATGAACTTCAGCCTGTTGATGTTCACCAGTTCTGGGTTGCTGGTGCGGTACCTCAAGGTCTTTGAAAAGAGCAATTATTCTAGTGTCAAGTGGGTGCGGTATATGACGAGAGCGGGCTCGTATGAAATAAGGTGAGAACGTGATACAAACCACCCCCCAGCGTATGCCGCCTGCTGACAAACTCTAGGTTTTGAGACGATATTGATGACAAGGTTGTAAGGTAGAGCATGTAACGGCGTTCAAGGATATCGGTAGAGCAAAATCTATCACTGGCTGGTGCTGTTTCGTCAGCTTCTCTAACTCTGTCCCAACATGCGGTATACAGTCGCGGACTCCAGCGACAGACGACACTCAATCGGCACTGATCATGCGGAGGCCCGGTGGTTAACGTTGCAGCTTGGAATCCCTGAGCAACGACGGGTGAAGAGGTCCGGCAGCTGCCTGGCCTACCGCAGAAAGACAACTACTTCACGATACGATGCGCATGACCTTCAAGCAACCTCCAGCAAAGCGCCGCACCGGGGTACCACTGTGTTACCAAACTTGCATCGTTGCCCAGTATTGGCAACCTCTCCTTCGCCAGCAGATTCCTCTGCATGCCTCGCATCGTCGGGCCTGTCGCCATCTCACGGCGTGCGCCGGACACCTGGCATTCAACCCAACAGCGCAGAGGGCAAGCTGCGGCCAGCGCCCCTTGTTTACATCAACAGCACATGCACTTTCGATTCATTCGGCTTGGCTTGCGAGAGTGACGCCACTTCAAGCGCTGACGGCATGTAGAGGACGGACAGGCACCTCCTGCGGTTTGTCAATGCAGCTCACGCCATTTACACACGATCCCCACGCCGCGCCACCGTTGCTGTACGACGCTGCAGGCTCTGTCGAGTCCACTCTCTATCTGACATATGCAGGATGTTGGTGACAGCGCGCAGGGACATATGCATGATGTCGGTGACAGCGAGCAGGGCCGGCGGAAGTTACGTTCGATTCCGACTCTTGTGGACGGCGAGCCGAGCACATGCCATCGGGCAATCCAATCAGCTTTCACAGCTCTCATCGTCATCTAGTTGGCCCTTGCGAGCCGCTTCGCATCCAAGAGCCAGAATCGGCCGTGTGCAACTTTCGTCCAGCTGCAAACTTGGTGTATATGCAGATCCGACGGCACATTCTCACGGACCTGCGGGCCATTCGTGGAACCAGCGCATCGCCACAAAGGCCCTTTTACGGGCTGTTGTACGCTGCGGTATTTCTTCTCGAGTTACCTTCTAGAAGTTCTGATGGCATCATCACCAGATGACATGACGACTCTGTGATGACGGTCACGAACCGTGCTGCTTCGACGATGGGGGCCATTGATTTCTACGCCTGCGTAAGGGCAAGCCACCATACTTTCCACCCTCCAACCTCACTGTCAGCTCCAGCCACCCCTCAACCGCCCTTTGCTGATGCGAAATGTGCCTGGAGCAAGTGGTGAAGGCCGCAACAATGCCTAGAACCCGAGGTCATCCCCTCGACAGTGTCTTGGTTTTGTGCCTTTGAGCAACGCTATAAGTATGCCTACTGGAGATGTTTCACTTTTGCCACGGGCTGTCCGCACGAGGCTCCACGTGTGTGGGTTGGCAGTTGCTCCCCTCCCCCCCTCCCGGGCGGGATCAGTTCTACGATGGCTTCTCAGGGCTGGGTGCCATTATCGTGGCCGCAGTATCGTCGCTGTCTGGGAGTCATATCTTGAGTTGCAAGCTGCCAAAATGCCTCAGCCAGGGGGCAGAAGCGGTCCAGTTAATCAGGCCACATAGAGATTTCGTATAAGAAGGAGACGCTGTTCTCGTTCTGCGAGAGATGGATCGGCAGCCTGACATGCCTCGCTATCAAGGCCATCAGGACGCAGTCACCCAACAATCCTCATAACAGGTAACAACGGTCGGAGCAAATTTTGAGGTCCTCTTGCCCGCCCGCCGACTCTCGACACCGCCGGCAAGACTGTTTCATCTCCCGTGGACACGACACTCCAGGCTTCAGCTGGCTAAGACTTGGCCGCCTCTTTCGTGGCGGATCGTTCAAGCAAATCGAATTCTCACATGCCTAGCCGTCTCAAATGACAGCTAAACCTCATCATCCACTGCTGCCATGGCCCGCCGCTGAGACGAGCAGCACCACAATGCGGGCCGTCAATCCCAACACGACTAGAGTCAGGGTCAGGAGCTCTTGACATATATACCCATCGGAACTACGCCCTGAGCAAAGAACGCCCCCTGATCAGCATCTTGCAGTCAGCTGCTTGCGGTACTATCTCGGATCGGTCTTTCTACGTGCGTTCCTAGCTGGTATAATAGTCGCGTCGAGCCCTGTTCGTCACGTCTCACACAGCAGAGACATTGCCGGAGTCGCACTTTTTCTTCCGAGAGTCCCGCTGCCCCATCACTGCTATTTCCGTCTCCAGCCGCCTCAGCAGCCAAATATTCACGTCATCGACGCCGACGGCCGAGACATACAGCCTCCCCCGTGCAACAATCACCGCGAACCAGCAGCGCCGCCCCTGAAACCATCAGCAGCCTCGGGGCCGAGCCCCAGCCGTGACAGCTGACGCCTATACTCGGTTCCTGGCGAAGAAGTTTTCTCATCTCGATGGGGCAAATATGTGTATTTGCTCCGTCCTTCACCACCATCACGTCCCCCCATGCCCCCGGCCCCTGGCTTTTGTCACACACTACCTGTACTGCCCCGATGCCACGGTCAACCCCCTGGCCAGCGAGGCCGTCGCCCCCTACGCCAACGTCGTGTACCCGCCCAACCACGGCGTCAACTACGATAACCCGTGCTCCACGGGGGGCTGCGTCGTGTCGCCGCAGTGCGCGACGGGGACGTGTCGGCTGCAGGACCTCAGGGGCCGGGTGGGTGTGCTGCGCGTGCCGGCGAGGGGGCAATGTCTACCGCACGTGCACCAACAGGACGGTCGGGAGCCCGGATGCGTTTTGTTATCACGACGTTTGCCAGACGTGTATGCCGGATGGCTCGCCGGGGAATGTGACGAGTTGAGGTGGTCGTCTTGGGAGGGTCTGGGGATATAGGGGCGTGGTAAGGTGAATGCCACCATGGTGCGTTGCTGCGTCGATGTTGGCCCTGAGGGTGATCTGCTGGATGGTTGGCACTTTCGATGCTTGCTGGATCTTGTTAAAGGCATGTACAATTTTGAAACCTGTTGAGCACGACTCACCCTACTAAGCCCATGTCATCCAACCTGCCACCTTGTCACTCTACATCCCCCCATCTTAGCCAGGCCCTTGACGATGTTACCGAACTCGACTATCTGGAAACCAACACCCGTGGCATTTTGTATTTCCAGCCAGGAACCCTCCTACTAGCCTCCCTTGCTCCCCATTAGTCGATCCGTCGCACAAACCAATCTCTCGGCTCCGCTATCCCTCCGAAGATTCGCGGTCAAGACGCATCGAATGCCTCCCCAGGCCATACCGATGGCACAGTTCGTCAAGACCAGCGCGAAAAATCACAAAACGAGTGCTGCCCCGTCTTTGCAAGCACCGACAGGCTCGCTTCGACTTTCACGGATTGACATAGGCCCGGGCTGCCACGTTCCGACGCCAATAAACCCGCGACGCAGCCGAGCGAGCCCTTTCCGCTCTTGCGCCTCGTGAAACAGATGCTTGCCGAAACTGCCGTTTGGGCATCTTCGTATCGCTGCCGCTGTGGTTTGCGTCTCACCAGCATGGTGTTTAGCATTGGTGATGGGTAGTCGCGTCGTCTGCGGTCATGTCGACAGCTGGGTCTCGCTTCATGGATCTCGCAGTGGGCGAGAGGTATATGAACGGGCCGCAACCGGATGTGATGGCTGGTTGCGTGCGTGACGGAGGCAAAGCATTACTCACAAACGTTTCCAGAGCTGAGCGTCCCTTGCCTGCAGTCACCCCAACCTGCCCAACCGTCCAAGAGTTTCGGAAGCAGTCATCAAGGAGCAGTAGTCACCAAGCCACGCCTTGCTGCGACAAAACACCTCCTCTCGCATGTACTTTACAAACAACAAACGCTCTCGCCCTCCCTGCTTCTTCAACTTCTCCCCAGCTTCTAGTCACGCGAAGCACGCCTTCTTGCAAGCCCTCCACAGCCTGTGCCACATTGCTCTTCCCGAGAGCAAATCAAACAGCCTCTCACAATGTGACCCGATGGAAGATCTGGCTCGCCTGCGACCACTTCGACATCAGGAACGACTGCCGCAACGGCAAGGCGGGCATCAGCATCGAGGACTGCAAGCACTACAGGCTGCGGACCGTCGAGTACCCGCTGATGCCCAACTGCCCGTACTCGAACCGCAGCGGGGCGTGGAACTGAGTGCAGAAAGGTCATGAACAATAGGGGCCGCTGCGAGTGTGTCATGATCCACGGCGGCGTGGAGGTTGTGTGGGGGCACTTTTGCTGCCATGCCTATCCGAAGGGGGCTTCGATACATACTGGACGCGGCTTCGATGTCGTCGGGGATTATATGGCTTTGAGGTGATTCCTTTTTGGTCTGCGGCGATTTATTCAGATGGACACCGTTAGCAGCCAGGTATCTGAACCCGGTGGACAACTACCTTGGTCAGTCAGTGGCAGTTTTGGAGTTGGACCGAGCCATCGGTCATATATATCAGTCGGGAACTTGCCCCAAGATAGCGGTATGGGGATAATATTCCTGGTGTTCTTCACCCAGTCCCTATACGTGTCGCCCAATGTGTCCGCCAAAGTGAATACGGCCATCTCTCTGTCATGGTCAGCCTCCTTGAACCCGAAGCAAGCAGGTGGGCATCTATGAGTGGCAGTCCGCGATCCGACCACTCCGAGCGGCCACCGACTTGCAGATGTAGCGCGGCTGAGATTGAGATCCCCGAACCTGCATGAGACAACAATACGTCGTACCAGATCCAGCAGCCCAGATCCCAGTGCAGGGGGGCCCAGACGGCCAAGCGCATGGAGCCTACCGGGAGCTGGAGAAGCCCCGGAGCTAGTCGAGCGCTTTTGTCCATGAAGAAGACCCGGTGCCTGATTTTAAGCAGCCAGGGCTGTAGCGTTCATCTTTCCGTGAAGGTGCCAGTGTCGGCGGCATCTTGCCAAGCAAAACGGGAACTCCTCTGGTGCTCGTAGTCGAGTTGAGCGTCACCATCGCAACCAGTAGGCAGCTCGTCCGCATCCACGCAAGATCGACGACTCTGGCGGGCCCGCGTACCGCACTGCTGGGACCAGTTTCCCGACAATTCGGAGCCCGGTGAGACTTGGTCATCCCCCACCATGTCGACAGCCGCTATTGTTCAGCCCAGTTCACCTCTCGAGGCGTAAATCTGAGGTATCTTCATCGGCGAGCTGCAGAATCGACCGAGAAACAATGCATCTCTCGTACAACTATGCTCGCCCTGGGCAAGCTCTCCGCACTCCGGGTCGCCCTGCCAACTCCCAGCCTAGCAATGATTCTCAGCCAGTTGCCCGCTAAGTGTCGGTCTTTGCGGATGCCATCGTTCGGAGCCCCGGCAAGTGAGCGTCGTGCATTTGGAGTTGCGCAATCCCAATATCTTCCTCCATGAACGCCACACTCTGCCCTCCCGAGACATTGGTAAAAGTCTGCGTTCTTGCCCATCAGCGACGACTTACGAGATCCCGGGACCGCGGGTCTGGGTACTGACAGGGAGGCGGAGAGCTGTGCTTGTTGTTTCTCGATCTCCGAAGAAAGAATCCACACTCAGCGATGAATGCTGCTGCAATTTACTCTTGATTTGCATCATGGCATACCAGCGCCTCGGTTCGGCTGCAGATTGGCGAGAGAGACAACGGATGGCAGCAGCAGAAAGCGGAATTGGAGCGTCCTTACCGAGCCAGTCCGTTGGCACCATCAAAGCTCTTTGGACATGCTTCAGTTCATAGACAGACTCGGGATAATGGAAGAAGTCACGAGAAGGTATAAATAAGTAGAGCCGAATCTTCGTTGTGAGAGCCAGTGGGTTTTCTGGTCAACACACTCACGCAGCATAAAGCGCACGCCGACTGCATCCATCTCTCAGCATTTGCCCGGAAGGGAATTTTTGAAGACAAGATATCATAGAATCTTCACCACCCGCAGCAATGTGCAAAGGCGAGCCACGTGAACATGTCTGTGGACACACGTCGATCAAGTGGTCCTACTGCCGATATTCCTCATTCGACCTCGCCTCTCGCCGCACGGCGCCCTGCGACAATGTTGACTTTGGAGAAACCCGCCAGGGCAGAAACGAGTGCCCGCTGGAAAAGTGCGCATTCAAGTCAAAGGGCGGGCGGTGGGTGTGTTGTCAGTGTAGACAAGGGCCGAACACAACAGGCTGGTGCATGAAGCCGGTCAAGCGAATGGAGGTTAACAAGGCTTCGGGTGACGAGGAACAAGTGGAAAGGACGTGTGACCATGGATGCTGCCAGACGTGTTTCCAGAGTCGTAAGTAGGCCGGGCAGCTTGGCTGGTGTGGTGCTGGCGTGCTAACAACGGCAGTGCAAACAAAAGCAGCAGCGGACTGATGCTGTTGCTGGCGGTCGCTCATGTCGGGGCTCGGACCCAGCAGTTCCCCACTGAATCGGATCCCCGGGGGATGATGGATGGTGCCTTGGAAGCGAGTTGAGCTTGCCATCGTTTCAGGGGAATCGTCTTCAAATTGGAGGTCACCAGCCTGTGGATTGTTGGCCTATTTCGGTTAATAGCTGAATGCATATCGGACAGGTTGCGGAGTTCGTGAGGGCGAGCTTGGAGGATCGGTCGAGTCCTCCTTCTCACATCTCCAACATGTCTCGCGGCTTGAGAACCACGTCAGTCCTCGTGAAAGACCAAGGATTTGCTGCCCGCAAGACTTCTTCACCGCGTGTTCCATTTGCCAGCACAACGACAGCTCTACTAAGCTGCACCCCTGTCTCTTTGTCTCAACAGTATGACAGAGGGAGCGTATCGTACGGATGGCATTCCGGCGGTTCGAGAGTCCAAGGATCCAGACGCCAGCCCAAATTGCCGAGCACAAGCAGACACATTTTGTTCACCGCTCCGCACGCACCGCCTGCTGTCTCTGATGGCGCTGCTGCTGGAGGGACAGGCGAAACAGCGCGACGAATCCGGCCTTGGATTCATCGTCGTCATCGGGCCTTTCGGCAGCGTGGCAACGGGATCTGGGCATGGCTGGTAGTGGGGGGTCTAGGGGCGAATGTTAAGGGCTGCATTGTCCCAGCCGTCGCAGGCGCCCCTGACCTGACGAGCCACGTGTTGAAAGTGCCGACACCCAGCTGCAAGCAATGGAGGCGGCAACAGGCGTTCATCCAGATTGCTAACTCGCTGACGGCCGAGGCGAAGTCGACGGATCGCCGCTGCCCAGCGCAGCCCTCATTCGTCCCCAACACAACAAAGCGGCTGAAAGTTCAGGCCGGCAGACATGGTGATGAGACTAGCTTGCCGCGCCGTGCTGTTGACCAAGCATGTTAGCGGCGCGGCGACGCTTGAGCAATGCGTTGTTGATGCGAAGCAGCCAAGGCGTGGCAACATGCCATTGTGGGTTTATCTCGAACAGCTGCCGTCCGTGTCCTGCTCGCATGTCTCCCGCCGATACGCCCGTCAGCAAGGGCATCCAAAAAGAAAAGGACACGGACGAAAGGTGAGGGGCGGCCTGCTTTGATGGAGGGTCAGAAGCTCAGTGGCCACGATGCGACTTGCACATGGCATCGAGGATCCACTTGCAGGCTGCATGGTGCGATGCGACCGCGTGGCCGTCCTCGCCACAGTGCAGATGCTCACGGGAGGCTGCCGACGGCGGTGGACTGGCTTGCTGGATAGCTATTTGCATGTTCGAACATGTATGGGCAAAATGGGATGTTCGGCCAGGCAATCGCGGTGGTACTTCAACACTCACGTGAGCCCCAGGTGGACAGGCGCCACAGGAACGGCAGGCATGGGGCAGGGGCAGTTCCATTAGTTCCTGGCCGGGAGAGGCACTGGACGCCCACTGACAGCCCGCCCTGGAGGCCATCGATAGGCCCAACAGCGCCTGACGAAACGGCTGCGGCGCCCCTGTCACGCACCCGTCGCTCACTGCAGCCTCCCATATCCGACCCCACCACTCACCCCAGCTCCGACGCTCCGCCTCCACTCTCTCCTATCCTCTTCATCTGCTCGCGCCTCTCTCTTTCGCTCCTCGCATCTCACCCTCGCTCACACACTCTCTCGTCTCTGTCCAGCAACAAGCGTCCATGATTGCGAGTCGCTCCAGCTCCTGCTGACGAACCGCGCTTCCTTGCTCGCAGCCACCAGCAGCCCAGGGCTCAGGGGCCCCCGCACCAGACCAACAAGCCGCCCGCGCTCGCTCCAACGTCTCACTGTGTCCACCGGTACCAGACTTTGGCGACAGACAGCCAAACGAGCATCCCAGGGGCTCGTTGCTCCCCACCCGCATCCAACAGACAGAGAGCCACGAGAACAAAGGGCCACGGGCTCGCCGTTGCTGCTCGTCGCATTGCTGCCGAAAGACGAGGTCCCTGCACCCCCAGTCTCATCTCGTGCCCACAACCCAAATTTACTGCTTCTCCTGCTCCGGCTCGGCAAAAACATGCCCGCTTCGCTGGATTCCTCTCGCCCCATCATGGCCCCGTCGGTACGTTTATGACTTGCTTTTAACTTCATCTCTCGTCATCATCATTGCATTGCATTGCATGGCATTGTCTTGTCTTGTCTTGTCTTGTCTTGTCTTGTCTTGTCTTGTCTTGTCTTGTCTTGTCTTGTCTTGTCTTGTCTTGTCTCGTCTCCCTTGCCTCGGCTTTACTCATCTGCTTGTTTTGCCCTCCCTTTGACCTGGCTTGCTCCTCGAACCCCCAAAAACAGCCGTCTCCCCTTGGTTCGTGCGCCCCCGGTCTCTTCAACTGCCCCAAGCTTTCCAGCCCTCTGGCCTCTGCTTCTTCAACACCGCCGCCACTATCGCCCACATCTTCCAGCC
Organism: Tolypocladium sp. Sup5 PDA-1; assembly: GCA_000750105.3. Taxonomy (NCBI): domain Eukaryota; kingdom Fungi; phylum Ascomycota; class Sordariomycetes; order Hypocreales; family Ophiocordycipitaceae; genus Tolypocladium; species Tolypocladium sp. Sup5 PDA-1. The sequence continues at coordinate 38,584 of JPHH03000084.1, forward strand.
TTCGGCGCTTAAGGCCACGGCCCCACGTTTCCCCAAAGCTGACCATCATGCATCGCCGACAGGCCCGAACTTCGGTCCGCTTCAGCTCCTACAGCATGGCGGCACCCTCCTTGACGCCCACCGTCCAGACCACCGACTCTGCGCAGGCCGAGATTCGCGACATCGCCCTGGGCCTGGATCGCATGGAGAACAAGGCCCTCTCGTCTCAACGCGTGGTCCTCAGCGACGAGAAGACGGACAACATGAGCAAGCTGGCCCTCGGCGCCAAGCTGGAACGTGCCCTCGATCGCCGCATGAGCAGCCAGGATGCCGTAATGCGCCCGCGCCAAAAGAGTGTCACTCTCAGTGTCACTGTCAACGAGAAGAAGCAGCTCTCCGAGAAGACCGCATAGAGCCGCCGTCTTGGACGGGTGACCTAGGACTGGAGCTGGGACCGGAGCTAGCACGGAAGGGAATGTCAGATGGTGGCCAGAGCTGGCGGCGCTGTTGCGTCACATCCCTGCACGGGCATAACGACGATGCCCCTGTGCACCCTTTTCGCAACGATTCAGCGCAGGATCATTACGGAGGGACGGCCGAGAAGAAAACATCGAATATTCTCGTCCAGTCGCGATGCGGTTATCATCACAATGTACGCATGATATGCAGTTTACTTTCGACAACTCTTCGCAACAATTGCACCCGACAGACGGCAAACGGGCATGGACCATGCGAGACGAATCATCCCATTGCATATTCATCAACGCACGTAGCGTGCACCGGACGCTCCTGGATGGGTAGGGCCTGTTGGACGTGCGCTTGCTGGTACCCACCATCGTCGCCGCAGTATTTCATGTCGAGCGCACGAATACCGGCGGATGGGATTCCAGGGCTGCTGTTTTTCTTGATAAATTTTAGCTTTTGCATACCCCAACGGGAGGGGGGCTGTCGGCTAACGACGCGTGTAAGATGATGAACGACCAGAGCGAAGGATTGGGATGGGCTTTCATGGGTTTGGACTGCATACGCTTTGACACGGCTTCATTTTCTACACTAACAATTAGGATATCCATACAATCAATTCAGGCATTTACGATTCTGCCAACGCCCCTTTTCCGGTGACTTGCTCGTATTGCGCAGATGAGCAAATCCATACGCGCCATTCGCTACCATGTTCTGTGCCCATTTTGCCGATCCAGGAACCTACATTCTAGTGCGTCCCAGTCCGGTGGTAACTCAGCCATGCCGTCGCGCCTTGTCTCAAAATCACAAGTCCCAATCTGGGGGTTGAGACAGTATGATCCGGAGCTGGGTTTGGCTCCCACGAATCGTATTCCAAGTCTAGCAAGACATGCGTGTACCTGAACAACTCGTTCAATGTTGCACGGCAATGGGGACTGAGATGGGCTAGCGAATATCAAAATAAATGTATTGTTCCCAAGCGCCATGACCGGTTCGCTGGTCTTGCCGGATTGTATCTCCGTAGCATCTCTATTCTGGGCTGATATCGTTGTCGTATAGTCTCCGAGGAGGCATCTTCGGGCCCTTTGTCCAGCCCTCTCCTCGTCTTTCGGGCCATCAACAGCTGGAACAACGAAGCGCTCATCTCCCGCTCGTCCCGCCTTGCGTTGACCAAGTAGTACTACCCCATTTCCCCTTGGAGTAGAGTACCCGCCTCAATGCGCCTTCTTCTTCTCAATCAAGCCCTCAATCTCCTTCAGCAAGCCCACGAGCTCGGCCTCCTCGCCCTCAACCTCCAACCCCCTCTTCACCCACTCCCTGGCCTCGTCCAGCCGGCCCATCTCAACCAGACACCGGCCCCTCCGCCACCAGCCCTTGGCGTTGCCCACCCGCCGCGCTTCGACGCTTGCCTCGGCGTCGACGGCGCCCTCGGGCCAGTTCTGCATGGCCATGTACGCCTGGGCGCGGTTCGCCAGTAGGCCGCTGACCTCCTCGCGGACGAGCGCCGCGGGCTCCCACATGGGCCGCGTGAGGGCCATCTGGATGCCGAGCGTGTACAGTCGCACGGCCTCGGCGAACTTTTGCTTGCGGTACTCAGCGTTGCCATTGTCGCGCAGCTTGGTCACGTTGCCCGTGCGCTTGGGGTTGACGGGGACCGGCGGCGGCGGCACGCCATTGGTGCTGCCGTCGATGGAGAGGAGCGCGCGGTGCAGGCTGTTGAGCTTCTCGAGTTCGGAGGCGAGGGCGCGCGAGGGCCGGGTCGGCGCGTCGATGGCTTTGGACTGCGGGTCCATGTGCAGCGGTAGGAGATCGAAGTGCGTGAGGTCGGACATGGTTGTGACACCGGTGGGTTGTCTCCCCGACTGTCTTGCTAACAAGCGGTGATGCGCGATTGCTCTCTCGCTGGTGTGACGCGGGGGACTTGTCCGTGGCTCTCGGCTTGTTGGCGTATTCCCTTTGCTAGCCCTGAGCGTGTATGTGAGCAAAGAGGAAAGAGTATCGCGTGGTATTATGTGGTATTGTGTGGTTGAGGAAGTGTAGTCGTGAGAGTTGCGCTGTGCCTGATGAAGCTCACCCCGGATTAAGCCAAAGAAGGACACCTCGCACATTAACCGTTATCTTATCTGCATGTGACTGTGGGGCCATCCGGCTGCTCCACCACCACCAGTCCACCTCGTCAACATAGGAAACTGAACAAGGAATGAACTGTGAGGCGCCATGGTTCAATTGCATTTGGAAAAGTCCGTTTAGGTATTCTGTGACAATCATGGACTCAATAATTATGACTGTACCTGTTTTCTTCTTCGCCCAAATAAACCTGATGGACGGCTGCACAAGGCGACCAGAGCCTGTCCGCGGGAGGTGCACTCTTGGTGACAACAGTGGGTTCCCCCACAAAACACACAAGTCCAGGTTTACACCATCACTACGAAGTACTTCGTGCTCGACGTCGTTGCGTCTCATTTCATTTTGGCGCTGAATAGTCAGCAGAGACGTCCTGATATGATGCAGTTTCGCCCATTTGTCCGTCAAAGCCCATTCAACCGAGACAACCATGTCTGTGGTGAGATGAGTGCTTGCGACTCACTTGCCATGGTCCAATCTCAACGCCCAACTTCACATAGTTACGCAGCTCGCAGAGTCGCTCCAACGGCTCCGGGTCCGTATAAAACTGAGTTCGTAATTCAAGTTCCATTCCTTTTCTACTCCTATTGTGCAAAATGCTAGACACTCTCTCCGTCACATCAGAGCAGAGAGTATCGCGATCCGTCGTCCGCCTCCGTCACCATCACCTCCCGTCACCATCACCTCCCGTCATCTTGCATCCCCTCTAGACTCTCCCACCCAAAGCCAAGCCTGGCATCCTTGGGTAGAGCCAGGGGATAAGCGAGACCATCCCTCTTGTTCCGCGCTCGTCGCAAGTCGCGAACCACAGCGCACCATATCTCTGTGTCATCCTCACGCACCATTCGTGTTTTGAGCTTTTGGTTTCTGTGCTTTATTGTTTTTGGCACGGGTTCCGACGAGATTCATGTAGAACATTTAGAATAACCATCCGCCACCCTCCCATAAGCCGCCGCCCTTGCCATCACTCAGCAAATCAAGTGTAATCCGTTGTGAACCGCCGCGCCAATCTAATGAACCGCACGAGAAATGACAAGACAATGCGAAGCTACCAAGACCGGTTAGGGTCAGGGTGCTGGCCAACTTAGTAGCCGAAAGCCGCAAGGGCCTTCGCAGTCTCGGTCTTCGTGGAGGCGTTCTTCTTCGCGTCGGACAGTTGTCGGGCAGCGACCTTCTTGCGCTCGTAGTAGGCGGCGCCCTTCGCCTTTCTTCGCTCCTCCAACCTGCATATCCCGGTTAGCACAAACCCGGCTTGCCTCAACATTATCCCGGGTGAAGCATACCGAGCAACAACATCCTGGTACTTCCAGCCAACCTCGTGGCTCAGACGGCCGACAGTGCAGTACTTGCGGCCAGGCTGCAGACGGAGGACACGCAGAGCCTGGGGGACGACCATCTTCTTCTGCTTGTCGTAGGGAGGGGGGACACCCTCGAAGACCTTGAGGCGCTCGAGAGCGGCGGCACCCCGGGCAGTCTTGTGAGGCATCATGCCACGGACGGCCTTGTAGAAGATTCGGGAGGGAGCGCGGAAGTGGAAGGGACCTATGGGCTGTTAACAAGCTGTTTGCGCCGCACAGCAATCGGTATCCAACTCACCACCGCGGGTGGGGTTGTATCGGGTCATCTTGCGCAGGTAGGCGTGGTACTTGACTGTTTGACGATCAGTGTTCTGTTTTTCGTGTCATGGGTCCGATACCCGCTCGATGCGTTGCGGGCGTTTGATGTCTGACGCCATCCAACTTCGAGGGGTATCGGCTTCTGTGGGCTGGGTGGTGGGAAGACATACGCTTCGCGCGGAAGAACTCGCCAGAGATGTTGAGCGCCTCGCAGCGGACAATAACGATCTTCTGACCGTTAAGGAGCTGCTTGGCAACAATGCTGGCAAGACGGCCCAGAAGGTGGCCCTTGCCATCGATGACGACCTGAGCAGAAGCGCCTCAGTTAGCCAATTGCCCGATCATCAACTCCCGTGCAGCGATGGCGCCCCATGGCAGCCGAAGAGCGACAGCAGGCATCAATCCCCAATCCGGTTTGATTCCCTTGGATCCTGCCCACGCCGCTCTCCAGGCCCGAGTCTGCCATCGCGACACAGGATGCAAACGATTGGTGGTGTACTCACAACCGGCTCGAACGACGACATCGTATCGACTCCTTTGGTGGCGAAAGGAAACGGAAGGAAGGCGACGGCTCAGACGACGACGTAGACACACAAATTCTCCAACCGGACCGGCGAGAATCTGTTGCTGTGCTGCTGGGGGTTAGTCGTCCCTGGGCGAGGATGTTGGTGAAGTCGCGATAGTGATTGACGGCGAGAAAATCCAAGTTCCGCTTGGGGGCTCGTTGTGCCTTTGGGACAAGGAGCGCTAGCCTAATATGGGAAGGCGGCGTTTGGGGAGAAGCGAAGAGGGCTCACAGCCGCAACGTGCTTTAGGGTTGCAAAACCTATCCACTGGGCCGGGGTTTTGCCGCGCACCTTGAGAACTCTGGGGCACCAAGGCACGTACCCACGCACTGGACTGGGGTCAGCCTGCAGTGCACGTGATGAGCCATATGGCACGCCCAAAGTTGGCTTGACTGACATCAACTGCTCCATGGCGACGGGGGTTGCACTCAGTAATTACTTCATACACTCAGGGTGAGTCCGGCGCTTCTTGAGCTTCAGAACACAGGTTCAATTTCCAATCCATTACTGAACGAAACAAGTGTTTCCCAATTGGCGGCGTCAACTACCTACATAGTCTATTTGTCTGATGATAAGCGCGTCTTCAAAGCTGCTGTGCTGGCAACTTCAGTCTGATCTATGATAGTTGTACAGCATGATCTATAGCCATGGCAATGGCAATCCAATCCCAAAATAGCATCCCAACCCCAGCCTGCAGCATGCGATGCGGCAACTTCGTAGCGGTAAACTATCCAAGCCTGCCCATCAGCTCCTGCATGCGGTAAGTAGATGCCGGAGCGCAGAGACTCCAGGCCATTCTACGGGCCCTTGGCTGCTGCATCCAATCCCTTGAGCACCTCCTGAACTCGGTGCACCAATTCTTTCCTCTTGGTTCTCACTTCTGCAATTCCCTCGGTATCTATCCCGTCGAGCTTCAACAGAATGCTCTGCAACAAGCTCTCGGACAGCTTCCTGTGCTCCTCCTCCCGCGTCTTGGGGTCCGACGGCGGTGATGCGGTATACTGAACACACGGAGGTAGCCATCTGGCCGTAAACTCGCTGGACAACTCCTCGATCCGTTTCATCGGGCCGCTGCTAGCTGCTGGTGGAGGCGGAGACTTTGAATTGGAGTTGCTGTCGCGGGGGCTGCTCGCCGAGTCTCCGTCCTCCCTGCCCCCTCGCTTCTTTCCCTTTCTCTTCTTGCGGCGTTGTGACTTGGCATCGTCTCGAGACGAGTCTCCAACAATTACCATCTCCTCGTCAGATGGGCTGCTCTCGTCGCCGACGTCCGGCAGAACCGCCATCAACTCGCTCTTGTTCTTGACCCCGTAGTCGCGAATTGGCGCCGCGGGCTCCTTGAGCTGCTTGCCCTTGTACAGGAGTTTCATGCGGCGGGTGGCTCGTTCTGACAGATCCATCATAATCCCGACGCGCTCTCGCACATCCCTGACTCGCAGCTTTCCATCACCGATAGAGTATGCAGGGAAGTGGGCCGGATAAGTAACGCCCTTGTTCTTGATGAGGAGAACATCGTCCTCTGGTGCGGGCTGGGCTGCCGACTGCGACCTGGGATGATAGCGACCGTCCGACGAACCAAGAGGAGGGTCGTCCAAGTCCTGCGACGTGATGTAGCTGAAGTCCTCGTCCGTCACCGCAGGAACGCCACCCGACATGGAGCTATAGGGGGAGCTCTGCTCGCGGTTGAGAGACCATCCATATCTCGACATTGTAATGGGGACGGCAACGAGGGCAGCAAGGCTGCTATAGACAAGCCCTGGCGGGACGCCGAGCGTCTCCGAGATGTATTCGCTCGACTCCTGGAAGGCCGACGAGAGGTTGGCCAGCGTCCCGTTGAGGTACGACGTGATGTTTTGCAAGGCTCCAGAGGATGCCGCGGCGACCTGGCTGGAATCCACCTTGTCTTTGTGGTAAGGTGGCCCTTTGACAGGACACCTCTCACAGTTATCGACCAAGTTTCTCTAAACGAGGAGGCGGGGGCGAAACAGGGGATGCGATATGCGAATCTGCAGCAGTCGGCTTGGTTGTCAAACGTGGGGCATGTATGCGCATGAGGTGGCGATCGAGCGACGCAGTTGGCGGGATGCGGCAGACGACGGAGATGACGAGGACTGCGTTCCGACTCGACTATGTCGGGGCGCGGTGACGACGGTCAAGAAGCCGACACGAGGAGTGGATGGCGCCTGTTGCCGTAGCGGGCCAGGGTGGATTCCGACGAGGGCGCTGCGAGTGAGCCTGTGAGGTCTCCAGTTGAACGTTGGTCTCTCTGTTGGACAAACTTCAATCGTCCGTGGCTTGTTGGGCTGAACGGCAGGCTGCGGCGCTGATGGCAAAAGACGGCAGACAACTCGTCGCTAGAGTCGCAAAAGGGCCGATGGAATCGAACTCGAATGCGGGGGAGGATGTATGCGACAATGTTGTGCAACAGAGGGCTCTATCACGAGCAATGACCAAGGGGTTGGTTGGTTGATGAAGGGCTCGCCAGGAAATATGCTGATGGCGGGGCCGTGACTGGTATAGGGGTCCTACCGTCAGGTGATAGTACTTCGTAGCAGCTGATGGAAGGTGCAATCTCACGACTCAGACAAGCTCGAACACTAAATTCTACATTGGTCGGCTGAGAAATAAAACGATCCCGAGTAAATCAATTGCTTGTCTGCCTCGGGGTTTTTTTTTTTTTTTTTTTTTTACAATTGATTGCTTGCTTTCGCATTGAGCTCCATTGCCCGGGCTTGACGAGCCGAACCTTGTCCTCTTGGGCTATGGCTACCCTACATTGCTCGGCACAAGCCGAGCATCACTGAGCCAAAGAATTTGCTTCGCAGGTCTGGCCTCAATCAAGAGACCAAGCCCTATACAGCAGCGAGAGTCCGATCAGCCACCTCGACTTTGGATCTTTGTCCTGCGACCGCAAGCCGTCACTGCTGAAGTTGGTTGTGGGGTCTTGCGACGCCGGCTCAAGTGGACGCCAGGGAGGACAACGCTGACGGATTCAACAGCTTTTGCATCAGCGACAAGTCTCATAGTTGGGGCGGCGGGGTAGCAGCCGGCCCTCAGCTCTCATCGAATCCCACCTGTAGATGCTGGCCCTCGTCCCGACCCAGCCAACATCACCAATGGCAGTCAGTACGGACGTGGCATTGCCTCTCTATCACTGCAGATACGACAATCTGGCATATCGGAAAACAGGGTCTATCTGCAGTGACAGGTCCATATGCGGAAGAGAAAAGAAGCCAGGGATGGGCACGCAACCCCGAGGAGCGTCTTTTCGCAAGAGCGGGAACGCCCTGCAGGTTGTCGGGTCTGCCATGGCGCCAACCAGGATTCCTGAGATATAAGAAGCCATGATGCCGCCGCTCTACTTCTCGGTACACGCCTCTCATAGCCAGAGACTCAAAGTAACATCTGCCTGATTTGCGTGAATCACATACCGCCATGACTCCCAAGATCGACATCACCGTGCGTTTTACACCAGATCTCATACCGTGGTCTTGACGCTCTCGAGCTGACCACTTACTTGACGTGTCAGGCCTACCCTGGTAACATCATCAACGGCCAGTTCGCATCCTCGCAAACTACGCGACATTCAATCGATCCTGCTACCGGCGAGCCTCTGTACGAGGTACCCGTCGCCAGCAAGGACGATCTCGACGCCGCCGTCAAGCACGCGCGCCAGGCATTCAAGACATGGTCCAAGACGAGCTTCGACGAGCGGGCCAAGCTCCTGCTCGCTTTTGCGGATGTGATTGAGGAGAACCGCGACGACTTGGAGAAGCTGCAGACGATGGAACAGGGCAAGCCTCTTCCTTTGGCCCACAAGGAGGTCGACATGACTTTGGAGTGGCTACGGAAATTTGCAACAATGGAGGTAAAGGACGAAGTCCTCGACGACAACGACGAGCGGACCATCTACTCGACGTTCCCGCCTCTGGGCGTTTGCGGAGCCATTGTTCCCTGGAACTGGCCCATTCTGCTGGCAATGGGCAAGGTCGGACCGGCACTCCTGACTGGCAACACAATCATCGTGAAGCCGTCCCCATACACGCCGTACTGCGACCTGAAGCTGGGCGAGCTGGGCATGTCCGTCCTCCCCCCTGGGGTCTTCCAGGTCCTGAGCGGCGCCGACGATCTCGGCCCGTGGATGACGGAGCATCCAGACATTGACATGATCTCCTTCACGGGCTCTATCCCGACTGGCAAGCGGGTGGCGGCGAGTTGCGCAAAGACGCTGAAGCGCTATGTGCTCGAGCTGGGGGGCAACGATGCCGCCATCATCTGCGAGGACGTGGACATCGCCAAGTGTGTGCCCAAGATTGCCATGATGGCGTTCCTTAACTCTGGGCAGATTTGTATGCTGGCCAAGCGCATCTACGTGCATGAGAAGATATATGATGAGTTCAGGGACGCCATGGTGGAGGCTACGAAGAAGAACATCAAGACGGGCGGCGGTTTTGAGCCGGACGTTGTTGTCGGTCCGCTCCAGAACAGCATGCAGTGGGTTGTCCTTTTACGCTCCCGTTGTTACTCCCTTGGTTGGTGTGCGGAGAGAGACTGGGAAAGTGGCTGACATGGAAGGCAGGTTCAATCTCGTCAAGGATATGTACTCGCAGATTGACAAGTGCGGTTGGAAGATGGCCCTGGAGGGCAAGGTGCGCGAGGCGTCCAGGGGCTACTACGTCGAGCCCGCCATCATCGACAGCCCGCCCGAGGACTCGCGCATCGTCGTCGAGGAGCCGTTTGGCCCCATCGTGCCGCTGCTCCGGTGGTCCTCGGACAACGACGTCGTGGAGCGCGCCAACGCGCTGCGGACGGGGCTGGGCGCGTCGGTATGGAGCAGGGACGTGCGACGAGCCGAGGGCATGGCAAGGCAGCTGAGCGCGGGCAGCGTCTGGGTGAACTCGCACTTTGACATTGCGCCCAACGTGCCGTTTGGGGGCCACAAGGAGAGCGGCGTGGGCATGGAGTGGGGGATGGAGGGCTTCAAGCACTACACCAACACGAGGAGCCTGTGGGTGTGGAAGAGGGTGTTTGACTGAGGGGCGAGGATGACGTGGCCGAGTCCAACGTGTCGCTGCGGTTGGTGTTGTTAAATGTGAGATTTGATGTTAAGAAGTCTGGAGGCATCGAGAGCAGTCGAGAGCTGTTGGGCAGCGGGCTGTGACGCAGTCCATCGACTCCATCCACGACCGCTTTCTTCCCCGATGCATGTTCATGCTCTCCAACACTTGCATCACTTTGTTTACAGTTAATCCAATATTCTACATGCAGCAATTTTGAATGCTTGCTCATGTATTGAAGCCAAGCCTGGCGCCTAAATGCTGGTTGCTCGCCGCTCCAGCTGCCGCTCAGAGTGACATACGTAGCTCGATGGTGTAACTTGTAAGCCACCAAGATCAGGGGACCTTCGGGAACAATCGTTCCCGCTTCATGACCTCATTAGGCCACTGTCCCGCTGCCGTCCCTGGACACGGGACCCGGCAGAGCGTCGGCATCTGGAATCATGGCCATTTGGTGGATTGCATCATGGACGGTTTCCACCTTTTCCTCGCCCCGACAGGCCAATCAACCACTGCGCTACTTCACCAGTCTGCGAGGCCTGAAGGCTCCCAGTGACAAATCCAGCAAGTTGTCGCCCCCCCCGTCGCAGAGATACGAATATATTAACAGCCCAAGCGCTGCTCCCCTCCTGCCATTGCAGCCTCGTCCACTATCCAATCCTCCCGAACACACATGTCCATGTTTCGCGTCTTTCGACAGCTCTTCTCGACGACCCCCTCCCCCGAGAGACAGGCAAAAATGGCAGACGCAGGCAAGAAGGTCCAGCAGATCATCGACGACAACGCCGTCGGTATGTCCTCTCCCCCATGTCTCGCGCGCCGCCGCGGGGTCGCAAGAGACGAAATGCGACTACGCCGCCTCTTCAGAGGATCAAGAAGTCAGCAGCTGCTAACACGTCGCCCACCAAGTCGTCTTCTCCAAGTCGTACTGCCCCTACTGCAAGGCCACCAAGCAGACGCTCAACAGCCTCGGTGCCGACTACACAGCCCTCGAGCTCGACAATGAATGTACGTTCCTTTTCTCCTCCCTTGACTCCCTGCGCGCATCGCGGTACTGACGAGCAACACCGCGCAGCCGACGGCAGCGCCCTGCAGGACGCCCTCGAGCAGCTCACTGGCCAGCGCACCGTCCCCAACGTCCTCATCCAGCAGAAGCACATTGGCGGCAACTCGCACGTCCAGACGCTCTTCAAGTCGGGCAAGCTGGCGGACCTGCTCAAGGACTCGGGCGCGTTGAACGCGTAAGCGCTCCTTCTGGCGGTTGCGGCGAGGAATAGAGGCGCTGATGCGTTTTGTTTTGCGCCGGGTATTAGGAGCCGGCTGTGATGAACAATGACAAGCCTAGGGCGTCGCATTCATAGACGAATGGCGCAGCATGCTACCTTAGACAAGCATAGAGCAGCGATGTTCGGGGGAATCGTGTGTTCGACAGGTGAATAACGTATCAATTGCACGTGCGCTGTCATTGGTGAGTGGTCTTGTGATTCTGCGTCTGCCGTCTGTGGACAGTGACATGATGCGACGCGATGCCCCTTTGGTACTATACACTCGCTCTTCCGTACTCATACATGTACATCCTGCCAAAGGCATCCCTGCGTTCGCTTTTATACCACCTGCGTTGCGACGGTGCCCACAGGCCGCTCCACAAACTCCATGACCCCCTCGATGATGTTCTCCCTTGCACCCTCGGAGGCGACCTTGTTCCCAGCCAGATAATTCAGCCACAGCAGCCTCGACAACCTCTCGTCGGAGACGGTGCCCATGACATCCCTCTTGGTGTCCTTCTTGTGGTCGCCGTCGCTGTACATGACCGACAGCTCGCCTCGGCCGTCGCGGCACAGCAGCAGCTCCTTCTTCTTGGGCACCAACCCGCGGTTGAACATGCCCTTAAACTCCTTCATGGCGGTGCCAAATTCCTCGTCGCCGTACGCCTTGTCCCGCTGCGACCGCGCCTGGATGGCCCGCACGAAGCCGTCGCGCAGGTGGTGGAAGTCGGTGTCCCGGACAGGTGAGATGCGGAAAGCGCTGCGGCACCCTGCCTCCTGCAGTATCGCGTCCCACGTCTGCTCGCCCTCGGTGGCGTCGAGGAGCGCCTTGCGCAGGGAGTCCTTTTCGGAGGGAATCAACGTCGTCGCCAGCGGGTTGATCTTCTTGACCAGGTAGTGCTGCAGCCGCGCGATGTCTTGCGTCGCAACGTAGAAGCCCACGAGGTAGACCTGGATGCCGATGAAGGTCACCGTCCGCATGCCCAGTCCCACGAGCGTGAACTCGACGCCGTTCTTGTCCGAGATGGAATCGGCTATAGGACTGCTGCTGCTGCTCGGGTTCTGCGACGCCGGCAGGTCCACTTCTAGCACGCGCGGAAATGCCCTGACGACGCCGTGGCCCGTGGGGACAATCTCCCTGCCCTCCTCATCGTGCAGCACCACCTTGCGCTTCTCGCCTGCCTCGGTCTTGAATGTCTCTGTCGGGATGGGCGCGTCGCACTTGACCGCCAGCTTCTCCTTCTCGCGCTCGACGTCGAGGGTCTGCTTGAGCTTCCAGGCCGTGTAGACGAAGGAGACGATGCCCGCGAGGGCGCCCGCCGTGAGGAAGGCCGTGCGGTTCTGCTCGTAGTCGCGCCGCTTGGCATTGAGCTTGTTGAGGTCGAAGTCTTGCGTCGCGCGCGCCGACTGCCGCTGGGAGAAGAGCGTTCGGCGGGCTGTGGCGCGGACGGGAGCCGTGCGGAGGACGGGGCGGCCGAGGGCCGCTGCGGGTCGAAGCATCGCCATGGTGGTGGCCGCGGTCGGCAGGGCTCTCTGGAGTATCAACCAGCAAGTACCGAGGACACCGTAAGAGCGATTGATACCCTTGAGGTCGCTTCGCTGGCTGATTCGCGTCCAAAGTTGAGATGGTAGAGTGAGCCCACCGACGACCCTGGTCGGCTTGGAAAAGTGACGTACGATGCGAGACCTTGCATTATGTAATCGGCACTTCGACCCTCTCCCGCCTACCCTAAACCCCAGGTCATCGCAGACGTCCATCACAGACGTTAAGTCGACACTACGGAGTATTTACGTACATAATTAAAGCGTGAGAAGAAACGATGTGAGAAATCTCTTTCCTAGAAGTAATCCAAAGAGATGTGATTTTTGAAAATTCATCATTATCTCACGCCCCGGTAGAGTCTTAACTGATTCGTTCGAACGAGCTGCCTGGACATAGTCACATTTCATCTTTCAGTATTGGAAGGTGTGACGATGCTGTAAGCCAAGCATACTAAATAGTCCAAATCTAGCGCCTCGAGTAATACGGAGTACCCATGCAGTTTAAGATCTGCTCGTTCCGGATCACACATGGATTCAGCGCAACAATTGAGCAAAGGCAAGATACGTACGAAGCACAGGTAGCCGCCACACGTTCCCCATGTTGGTACCCAGCCCACTCCACCATCAATAGTCGACTGCGCGTACCAGAAGCGATTACCAGTTGCAGACTCATTAGGTTCTAGAACACTGCTGGACTGCAAGCCGCGCAACTACGGTTGATGATGATCGTCGACATCAACACCTGGACGGAAAGATTGTGGCGCCAGGTACGGACTACTCAATCGGCGGGTTTCTCCCGCTGATCAACAGGTTCCGCCTCGTGGTCTCCGCATACAGCCGGCCCAATGATCGGCATCCCTTGACGCCCCAGAGGCGGGATGGCGGGTCGAGGATGGGGGCTGATGATGGCATCAGCCTCGAAGCTTGCAGCTAGACTACTCCGGACCGACAAACGACCACTGACGAAGCTGCCATCCCCGTGGACAATTGCTGTCGATGATGGAGCTAGAGCTACCGGCGGATGCTGCTAGACTCGGTGCTTACCCTGCTTTGCCTGCTTGTTGACGTCGATCGTTTGCCCTCAGTGGTGACCGCGTTTCATGCCGCTTCCATGTCGCCCATCGACGGCGACACCATCGAGGCCTCAAGCCCCTGGGCGACAAAATTACCGACCTCAGCAGTGGAATTTCGTCTTCGTCTTTCAAACTGGAGTTCGGCTTGTGGTTTGAGTCGGAGATGGTCAATCCCAACTCGAGCTTGTATGAAAGCATCCAGATTGGGCCCTTCATGCTGGCAAGTATCCTCTCACTGAGACGTGGCATCAGCTGGTGCTTAACGTCGCGTTGCCCGAGGTACGGGGTTTCATCATCGACTCCGTGACCAACATTCTCAACAGCTCATACATTGGCTTTGTGAAGTGGGACAACAACCGAGGCATCCACGAAGCGCCCGGCCCCTTTACCGACCACAAGTACATGCACGGGTTTTACCAAGTTTTGACAAGCTGACGAATCGATTCTCCGACATCCTCTGGGAAGGATGTGCTTCCGGCTGCGGCCGCTTCGACCCTGGCATAGTTGGTTTGTAGAGGACATACTGGTAAACGGACGCTCGATTGTAGTTGCTAGCTACGGGAACATCTCAGTCACTGCCTACGGCAGGCACCCTACCCGCACAGTGACATTCACTACTACCATAACCGTTTGCCGATTGTAAACAAGGATCTCGGGAACAGTGACTGTTTAGAGTCACTAATCTAACTATGGCTATATGAGCCGGGTTTCTGACCAGCCTTAGAGAGAATCAAGCTTGCTCTTTCATCATCCTCTGGCATCCTGCAATACTTCCCCCAAGTCTGGGCGTCCGACGATATCGACGGACTGGAGCGCGTCTACATCCAGTTCGGCACTTCGTTGGCCTACCCGCCCTCGGCAATGGGTGCCCACGTTTCTGCGGCTCCCAACGGGCAGACGGGGCTCAAGATGCCTATCGAGTTCCGAGCACATGTGGCCATGATGGGCGGATCTTTTGGCCTCGAGCTCAACCCGGAGGACATGCCGGGCGGAGGACATGCCGGGTGGAGGACAAGGCCAAGATCCCAGACTTGATCAGGCTCGCGAAGAAGGTCAAACCCGTCGTCGTCAAGGGCGATATGTGGCGCCTCACAGATTGCCGGACGAGTCCAACTGGCCGGCGGCGCTCTTGGTCTCCGAGGACGGCAAGCAGGCGGTCCTCTTCTACTTTCAGCTGCGGGCAAACATCAACAACTCATGGCCGGTGCTACGACTGCAGGGGTTGGATACAAAGGCCCGCTGCAAGGTAGATGGCAACCAGACGGTCACGGGGGCGACGCTCATGGACAGGGGTATCTCGTACCGCTTCGACGGGGACTTTGGTAGTAGGGTGGTGTTCCTGGAGAAGCAGTGAGAGAGGGAAATGTGAGGAGTTTTACTATTTGCACACACGCATAATCTCTATTTGCACTCACTGGCTGGTCGAACACGAGTACTTCTTCTACCCGCTGTTCCCTCCCCTCACTAAAGGTAGGCCTACGGCGAGTGCAAATAGAGATATGCGTGTGTGCAAGTAGTAAGTATCGCGGTAATGCCAGCTGCTGCAAACGTTGAATGGATTGAGACCAAAGAGCTGTCGTCTAATTTGGATGAAAGATTCATGGATCAAACGTTGGCAATGACGTGCAGGGTTGAACGTGATGTCTCACATGGAGGTCACGTGGCACGTTTACCGGTCGGACCCTGATGATCCGCACGCGTCCAGTTTGTATTATTAGCGCCCTTGGGCGCTGCGGTTCCGGCTCAGGGCGCTCAGGGCAGCCTCTGGCGCATCCGTCAGGCGGCGAGCCTCCTGTAAGGCGCTAAGGCCATAGAGGCCCGACAGTGGTCAAACCGCTGGGGCTGGAGGGTCCCGTGAAGAGCCCCACGCGCGCCCGCACCCGTCTTTGTCTCCGCCCCGTCTCGGCTTGGCTCCCTGCTGACTTTCATCACCACCAGTCCACCACCCGCCCGACCGCCAACAAAACGACGGGAGCAACAACAAAAGCCTCCCTCCCTCACCCATCTATCCATCCATCCCCCATCCTCCCTCCCTCCCCCCGCCGCCTCTGCCCTGCATCCAGCAGCAGCCGCAACCTCAGCAGCGCCGCGGGACTCGACGGCCCCTTTGGCCCAGCCTGCACCTAACTGCCCTGCCGACGTCATCCGTGCTGTTTTGATTGATCTTGCACCCGCCCGACACCAGGCTGAAAGCAGCCTCTTCCGCGCTCCTCAACGCCAAAAGGACCGACGACAGGGGCCGACAGCCTCCCCGATCCCGCACCGCTTCCCAGAGCGCCAGCCCTCGACTTTCCCTCGTCCAAGCTGCCTTGCTACTCGGTGCCTCGACCGCCTCTTGAACTCCGAGTCATCGGATACCTCCCTAGTCGCCCCGCCCGGTCAGTAGATTGCATCCGAGCACAAACAAGTGGTGAAGCAGACCGCCAGTCAGGCTGGTGATGCTCCCGGCTGTCGCCCCTCCCGACGCTATGGCTACGAGATCCGGCACCGCGAGCAACGAGCAGGACGACTCCCGCTCCTCCTCGTCCACGACGTCTCCTGCTCCCGCCGATAACGAGGAGTCCGACTTCTTCCTCGGCGCCAACGATTCCCAGTCGTCGCTCGGCGTGCCCAACTTCCAAGACATGCAGGTCGACGACACTTGCTGGCCTCCAGTCAACCGCCTACCCAACGAGATTCTCATCAGCGTCTTTGCCAAGCTGAGCGCCTCGTCCGACCTCTACCACTGCATGCTCGTCTCCAAACGCTGGGCTAGAAACGCCGTCGACCTGCTGTGGCACAGGCCCGCGTGCACCAACTGGCGAAACCACAGCAGCATCTGCCAGACCCTTGGACTCGAGCGCCCCTTTTTCAGCTACCGAGACTTTATCAAGCGGCTCAACCTCGCGGCGCTCGCGGATAAGGTCAACGACGGCAGCGTGTTGCCCCTTGCCGTCTGCTCCAGGGTGGAGCGTCTAACCCTGACCAACTGCCGTGGCCTGACCGACTCTGGCTTGATCGCCCTGGTTGAGAACAGCGCGTCGCTGCTCGCGCTCGACATCTCCAACGACAAGAACATCACCGAGCAATCCATCAACGCCATCGCAGAGCACTGCAAGCGGCTGCAGGGGCTCAACATCTCAGGATGCGATGGAATTTCAAACGAGAGCATGACTGCGCTGGCGCAGAGTTGCAAGTACATCAAGAGGGTGAGTGCGCATGCCATCTGACAAATTCATCCGCATGTACTTCCGTTCACATGATGCTAATGTGGTGGTCCTCGTCGCCAGCTGAAACTGAACGAATGCGCCCAGCTTCGCGATAACGCCATTCTTGCCTTCGCCGATCACTGCCCCAACATTCTCGAGATCGACCTGCACCAGTGCCACCAAATTGGCAACGGACCGGTGACTGCACTGCTCTCCAAAGGCAACTGCCTGCGTGAGCTGCGCCTCGCTAGCTGCGACCTTATCGACGACAACGCTTTCCTGAGCCTCCCTGATGGCCAAATCTACGAGCACCTAAGAATCCTCGACTTAACTTCTTGCACGAGGCTCACGGATGCCGCCGTTGAGAAGATTATCGATGCCGCGCCGCGCCTGCGAAATCTTGTCCTTGCCAAGTGCCGCAACATCACCGACGCAGCCGTCCATGCCATCGCCAAGCTCGGCAAAAACCTGCACTATGTCCACCTCGGCCATTGCGGACAGATTACGGATGAGGGAGTTAAGAAACTTGTCAACAGCTGCAATCGTATTCGCTACATCGACCTCGGGTGCTGCACGAATTTGACTGACGAGTCGGTTAAGCGACTGGCTCTGCTTCCCAAGTTAAAGAGAATCGGACTCGTGAAATGCAGCTCGATTACTGACGAGTCCGTCTTTGCGCTCGCCGATGCCGCATATCGTCCACGCGTACGGCGAGACGCCAGCGGGGTGTTTGTTGGCGGAGAGTACTTCGCCTCGAGCCTGGAGCGTGTTCATCTGAGCTACTGCGTCAACCTCACCCTCAAGGTCAGTTCCCCTTGTTGCCCTTGCCTAGACCTGCCGACGGCCTCCTGCTCACGCGCGTATAGAGTATCATGCGACTTCTCAACTCGTGCCCACGGCTCACCCATTTGAGCTTGACTGGTGTTGCCGCATTCCAGCGAGACGATTTTCAAGCATACTGTAGAGTAGCACCTCCCGGTGAGTTCCCGACCCCCCCCCCCCTTCCTCTTAGATCTCGTATAGGCTTGACGGTGGCTTCTAACGCATTTGTCCAGAGTTTACGCAGCACCAGAGAGATGTCTTTTGCGTCTTCTCCGGCAGCATGGTCTCCCAATTTCGCGACTTTCTGCATACTTCGCCTCGATTTGAAGAACTGCGCCAGGGCTTGCCTTACCGAGCGGGTGGCAGCCGCATTCGTGGTGCCGCGGCTCGTCGATCCCAGGCCATGGTAAACAATTTGCCAACGACAGAAGGCGAGACCTTTGACGACGAAATGGCCGATGAGGAGAATGATTTTGAGGGCTTGGATGGAAGCGAAATGGCCGTGGATGCGCAGGTTCATAACCAGCAGCCACCTGCTGGAACCGCCGGCACCAACCACGGATCAACCGTTCCGCAGATTGCACATACCATCCCTGTGCCGCCTCCAGCGCCCAGCCTGAGCCAACACCCGTTTGCGTCTCCGAGTCACGCGCACCCCGTGGCTCAGCAGTACACCTACCCCCCGACTGGACCCATGGGACCGTTGGCCTTTTCGAGCTTCATGAGCAACGAACCAGCGAGCGGAGCTCCGCCACTCAGTGCTCATGGCCACGCGCAGGCGAGCATGGCTTCCTTGGCTCCGGCCTCGGGTTCCTCCGAGCAAGCCAGCGCAGCAAACGGGGGGCCGCTCCCTGGAGCAAGCACCGCGCCGATGCAGCCGCCATACCAAGATCCACTTGGAGAATAGATTCTTTCCACGTACGGGAGGTGGACGAATCCCCTTTGAAATGCGACTCTCATTCGATTGGGCGTTTGTTTAGCCAAAAAGTCGTGTGGGATCAGCCGGCTACGCAGACTGGGGCACGCAGGCACTCACGCTGGAGGTGACCGTTGAGATACTGTTAAGCGGGTACGACGGTTGCGAGCATTTTCAGACATCGAGATTGGCTCTCGACATAACAGCATAGGCGGAGTTTTGTTGATTTATTTGCGGGCTGCCGTCTTTTCGGCAACGAGTGCAACGACGGTCACGAACGACTCGGGTATACCACATGGGAGCGGTTTTAACAGAAGCACAGGGAAGGGGTGGGTCACGGGAAAGCATGTGAGCGAGCAAGGCGGGGACCGAACTGAGGCCTGCCATGGGGCGGATTGGGGCACACGAGCGGTACACGCACAGAAGGATAGAGCATTTGCATGAGCGACTGCATGGCATACGATGAAATTTGTTCCAACGAACTATGAGTCGGAGCCTTAGCTCGCTGGCTTGTGACTAGGTGGTTAATGGCTTACCGTAAGTCTATTAGACAATTCTACTCGGTCTATGTCTAGCTGTCCCCGGATATTACTTAATGCCACCAGTAGATCGGCTTACTGGGTAGAAGGGACGGAACTGGACTTCACTTCGGCCCGCGCCGTATCTGCGGGCGGGCAAAAACCTGTAGACATGGCACTGAATCATGTGAATTGCATAGAGGAATGCATATGTTGATCTATTCAAACATGGACATTCGTGGTATCAACAAATCAAATAACCTCTTTGCTACTGCAGCTCTAATACCTAACAGATTACCGCCCAAACAAGCATAGATGACCAAACTCAGACCGTCTCGGGCACCGCCTTCTCGTTGGCAGTGGAGCTGCTCGACGACATGGTGCGGTCGGAGATGTGGCCGGCCGAGTCGGCGACGTGCCGCGTCAGCTCGACGTAGTCGTAGGCAAACTCGCCGAGCTGGCAGTCGTCGATGCCGACGTCCTCATCGTCGGCGGAGACGCGCAGGGACAGGCCGGGGACGAGGTTCATGAGGAAGAGGATGAGGCAGCTGAGGACAAAGGACCAGCCGAAGGCGGCGCAGACGCCGGCGAGCTGGTAGCCGAGCTGGACCCAGTTGTGCTCGATCCAGCCGATGGGGCTGTACGTGGTGCCGTCGAGGCCGGCGATGTAAGAACTGTGGCCGGTGGTTAGCGTCAACTCGCGCTTATGCTTAAAGAAGGATCGTTGGGGGACTCACGCTCCAAAGATGCCGGTCAGGATGTTGCCGACCATGCCTCCGATGCCGTGGACGGCAAAGATGTCGAGCGCATCGTCGACGCCGATGAGGAACTTGAGCTTGGTGGCAAAGTTGCAGCAAACGCCACCGCAGATGCCGATGATGACGGCGCCCCAGGGCGTGACGAAACCAGAGGCGGGCGTGATAGCCACGAGGCCAGAGATGGCGCCCGAGCAGAAGCCAATGGTGCTCCATTTCTTCTCGAGACGGTAGTCGAGCAGGATCCAGGTGATGCCGCCGCACGAAGCGGCCAGGTTGGTGACGTAGCAGGCCATGATGGCGCGGATGTTCATGCCGAGCGCGGAGCCACCGTTGAAGCCGAACCAGCCGACCCAGAGGAAGACGGTGCCGACGACGACGTTGGTGACGCTGTGCGGGCGGTAGGGCAGGCCGGCGTTGCTCGAGTAGCCGGTGCGCTTGCCGAGCATGATGCTGTAGGCGAGGGCGCAGGTGCCCGAGGCGATGTGGACGGGGCCGCCGCCGGCGAAGTCGTAGGCGGGGAGCTTGAAGAGCCAGCCGTTGGAGTTCCAGGTCCAGTAGGCGATGGGGTCGTAGACGACGGTGGACCAGATGAAGATGAAGACGAGGGCCGGGAGCATGCGGCCGCGGTCGGTGACGGCGCCGATGGCCAAGGCAGGGCTGTGTCCATGTCAGCAACTTGAACGTGGCGTACGGGTATCGAAGAGAAGGCACTCACGTAATGGCGGCAAACATGCCCTGGTACAGGCAAAACAGGATGTCGGGCAGGTTGGCCGATCCATTGGGCTCGCCGAGAGTCTTCATGAGGCCAAACTGGGTCAAGTCACCGAAGAAGGCGTTGCCGGTGCGCGAGAATGTGAGCGAGTAGCCCCAGAAGAACCACTGGAAGCTGATGACGGCGACGGAGAGCATCGACAGGAGGACGAGCTGTAGCGCCGACTTGCGGCGCGCGAGGCCGCTGTAGAAGAAGCCGACGCCGGGAATCATGAGCAACACCAGGACGGAGGAGATGGTGAGGAAGGCCATGTGTCCAGTCTAGAAACGAAGGGTCAGCCTGCGTCAGATTCTCCCCTGATCCTCGTGCCATGAGATGCGGTGGTACGCACGTCGTAGAAGATGTTGAGGTCGTGGACCCCAGAGGAGTAGCCGGCGTCGGCCGTGCCGGTCGTGCCATTGTATGTTTCTGCCGTCATGGTGATGGTGTTGGGAGAGATCCTGCTCTGCCTTGATTCCCACGATCCAGACGGACGGGAGTACGATGCTGCGGATGAGCAAAAGGGGGAAGCAGTAGGAGGCAGACACGGGGGTGTTAATAAGGGGGGGGATCAACACCACGGTAGATATATCCCGACTAGCCTCCCTGTCACTGAGCTGAGAGTCACGGCCAGCACGGAATAGAGCTGAATAGTCATATGGAGCGGCTCGGGTGACCGTAGCTATCTCCTGTCCATGGTCAGGCGGTTGAGACCGGCGAGATAACCGGCGTAAGCGAAGCCAACAAGGGGCGATACGGCCACCAGCTGGGCGAAGTCGGCCAGCGAGTAAGGGTCAGCCCTCCCAGTTTCAATGCGAGACACCGCAGGCATTTCCAGCCAGCATCCTTGGACGCCAGGTGAGTATCAGCAGCACCATGTTATCGCGACGACAGACGCACCTATCTGCCAATAAATGCGCCACCGCGGCTCTAGCCCCTGGACGAGCAACGACGTCTGATAACGATGGGCTTTCCGATAGGGAAGCGTGCCGTGGCTTTGGCTTGCGGGAGACGAGATGCTTAAACTGGGGCTTCCTTGCCGAGAGGAACACCTCCTGGGCTGTTTCTGTCGTAAGCCGACGCTTCCCCAGACGATTTGAAGTGTGTGCGTGATGATCCCTCGCCGTGGCTCTCTTGGCGTGCAGATGACGAGTTGGGGGCTGCATCAGATTGGAAGGTTCATTATGGCCTGACTTGCAATAGTACGTAGTCCGTACACGGCGGTATCCAACGATGTTTGACCGGCCTCAAACCTTCGGAGCCTGCTTCATCAACGTCTTCTGGCCGCCGTTTCGCCGGGAGTTCCCGACAAAGGCATTGTCTCCAGCAAGCCACTGCCAACTAGCCATTAAAAGGCTATCGGCTGGCGCATAGTTGGCGATGTCGGTGAGTTGCACGCGACTCGCCAGACGTGACAGGCCGGCAAGCCATGGATGGCCTGGGGACGGGGTATTTGATGATGATGCGACAACCTGGACAGAGAGGTTTACGCAAAACAATTTGAGCTTATCCCGTTGGCGGTGACTGTTATCAACAGCACTCTCGCTCTCTTGCTGATACGTATCGAGGGCACCCTCTTGGACTCGCATCCTCCAGGTCGCGACTCGAGAGATAGTGAGCCGGATGTTG
The DNA here is from genome assembly GCA_000750105.3 of Tolypocladium sp. Sup5 PDA-1. Taxonomy (NCBI): domain Eukaryota; kingdom Fungi; phylum Ascomycota; class Sordariomycetes; order Hypocreales; family Ophiocordycipitaceae; genus Tolypocladium; species Tolypocladium sp. Sup5 PDA-1. The sequence continues at coordinate 60,847 of JPHH03000084.1, forward strand.
GACTGTGGTGTGATTGGTGGATGCCCTTATCTCTGGGCGTGGCTGACGCTGTTGGACTAGCGCCGGGAGCGACCATGTCGTTGGGTGTGGAGTCTGCCCGTGGAGTCTGTGGACTCTTGTCACTCACTCTGTGGAGAGACCCCAGTGTGCTGCCGAGGCTCCCCGGACCCGCGAAATTGGGGTCCTGACAGTTTGAACTTGGCATTGCAGATGGCACAAGACAGCCTATACGACGCTGGCAGATGGCAGCTTCGCATCGGCTGTAAGTGCCTCACGTGCCGGTGGGACCCCCAAGATAACGGGCGAGTCAGCCATACAAGAATAAAGATGAAGACCAGACTCCTTCGCCGGCCGCCCACCACAAGGAGCCAGGACAAGGTTGGAACAAGCTTAAAATGCTGCGTGGCAGTCACTCGCCAATGGTCGAAGCTGCTAAAGACCCAGAGAAGACAGGAGGGGGACGGTGAATGAAGACGAACTTGTCGTATTGATTAGCCCGCCCTTTGAGCGCGATAGCATAAGGCCCCTGTTGATGCATGGAGATACCTCTGCCTGGTCGTGCCTTGTACTCGCACGTGGATAGTACTCCGTATTGAGTGAGATGTGAGTGGGCAGATATGCGTTCCATGTGCGGCCACGAGCTGAATCTCCGCTGCTCGCCCACTAGTTTCCACTTCTCGGTACGTATCCTAGCTCTCGTCGCGTCCGATGTCAATGTCGAATTGAGCGGGGAATACAGAGCTGGGCAGCCGTGATCCGATGCATGACATCTCTCATCAGTGCGCTGAAACGGCTTGAGCCACCCATGCCTTCGTGGGGTCCTTCAGGCGATGCCGCTATCGCTGAATGGCGCCCCCGGGTTGAGTCCTTTCATCTGCAGGCCGTGATCCCACCATGCAGCAGTTTGGGCCTATGACATCGGGGGTGTGTTGTAGCGCATGAACTCGAACATGTAGTTCGTAGATGACCAGGATTTGAGCCGCAACAGGCCGCTCTCAACGGCATCATCGCAATAACTTGCAATTTGCTGCAAGGACCGGGCCGGAAATGACAGGATACGTTCCCGCAGTGTCCAATGGTGTGCTGTTTGTCCTCATCGCCATGAGGGACGGCGGCAGGCGTCGCCACGTGTAGGCTGTGCAAGGTCCAGGTCCAGGTCAAGGTCGCAGTCGTTATGTCTGTATCTCTGACCTCCACTCATCCTCCAGCTCGACCAGCCTCTTAGCAACCTCCAATGGGACAACCTCCTCCAAAAGTCTTCTCTGGTCGCCTGAAATCTTGTCGAGAACGTACTTGCTGACCGTCGCAGCATCCCTTGTTGCCGGCCGACCAATGCCGACGGCAACGCGCACAAAAGGGGACAGCGGGTATTTCTCCTGCGATAGAGATTTCTTGACGCTCTTGATGCCGTTATGGCCCCGAGGACTGCGGTCCCACGGCGTGAGTCTCACGACGCCAAGATCCTTCTCCATCTCGTCGTGGACGATGACGAGGCTCAACGATGCCGGGTCGCTCTGTCTGACCATCTCCTGCCACACGCGCGCGACAAAGGGTCCGGAAATGTTCATCAGAGTCGGTGACTGCACCAGGGTATACTTGGGTCCCTGGGACACGAGACAGCTCTGTTTCCCCAGCGTCATCTCGCGGAAAGAGGGTTGACGGAGGGCTTTTGCGAGGCCATTGAGGGCGAAATGGCCCGCGGAATGTAGACTCTCATATTTAGGAAGGGGATTTCCTAGGCTGACGACTAGGAAACGGGGATTGAACATGTTGGCACGCGGATGCGACCAAGCTGAACCTTGGACGTGAAAAAGGAGCAGCTCCATAAGACGCGGGGTCACGTGAGACGCGTGTGGCGGAGTCCTGCGACTGCGCCTCATAAGGTACTCCGTACCACTGACGTAGATGCGCCGATTGGGCAACATCGTGGCTGCGCAGCCGGTTTAGTCGTCACGCTCTTCAACACCACTCCCCGACCTCGACCTGCGCCGTGCAAGCAACCCCAACCCTCACGTCTACACAAAGCGAAGCCAAGCGACCTCGACCGCCCGACATCCATAATTGATTCCGAGTCGATCCCCGAGAGCCAAAGACAGCCAAGATGTCGTGGGCGGGTACGTGAAATCGCGGTTCTCCCCGCAACGCGATGGGAAGGGCTGATAAGGAGCAGGGTTCAAGAAGAATGTGAACCGCGCGACGACGCAGGTGATGATGAAGACGGGTATGTACGGGTTGGAGTATCCGTACGCGGCTGTTGATGCTTACGAAGTCTCCCAGGGCACGTGGAGAAGACAAACGATCGCGATTATGAAGTCGAGGAGAGGTGAGAGAGCTCCGGACACTGTCGACAATGACTGGCGTGGCTGAGTCTTCGCTAGACGGTTTCGAACCATGGAGGCGGCATCGCTACGATTGCAAAAGGAAGCGAAGGGTTATCTTGATTCGCTTAGAGGTGAGCATCGACACGATGAGCCGATCTTTGGACGTCGCTAATCACCATGCCCAGCCATGACCGCGTCACAAATGAGGATAGCCGAAACGATAGACGCCTTTTACGGAGACTCGGGCGCAAAGGACGGCGTCAGCAGAAGCTACAAGCAAGCAGTCGAAGACCTCGATGCCGAAACGATCAAGGCCCTCGACGGCCCCTACCGCACAACAGTCCTCGAGCCCATCACACGCTTCTGCGCCTACTTCCCCGACATCAACGAGTGCATCAAGAAGCGCTCGCACAAGCTCCTCGACTACGACGCCCTGCGTGCCAAGGTCAAGCGCCTCGTCGAGAAACCCGACAAGGACGCCACCAAGCTGCCGCGCACTGAGAAGGAGCTGGAGATGGCCAAGGTGGCGTATGAGCAGCTCAACGAGCAGCTGCACTCGGAGCTGCCGCAGCTGATTGACCTTCGCGTGCCTTACCTAGATCCAACGTTCGAGGCTCTTGTCAAGATTCAGCTGCGCTTTTGCGCCGAGGCGTACTCACGAATGGCGCAGGTGCAGCAGTACCTGGATGCGGATACCAGAGACCAGTACGCCGAAGGGCATCTGGATGCCAGAGTGGAGCAGGTCCTGCAAGAAATTCGGGAGCTGAGCATCAGCGGTACAGTGTAAAGGTATGGAGAATCAAATCTATTAACGGGTTAACGGGCTACGTCGAGATGCGTGGAATGGCGTATAGGCAGGACGCCGCACAAAACTTTTTGTAGACATTTCTTCTTCTTGCCCACAAGTCTATGGATATATAGGCAACGGTCCTTTGCTTCAAGTCTTCCCGACTCCAGCCGATCGTTTGCGGCTGAGCAACGGTGTGACGCTGCAACAATTGCTTCTCGCTGAACACGTCGCCAATCCCACGCGCCAAGGTGTGGATATTCCCGGGGAGGCTGATTCTGGACGATCAGTATTGCTTCTTGCTGGCATGGGGTGTACGGTACGATATCTCGGTGTCGGCCCAGCCAAGTTCGTAAAATCGTGGGATGCTCGTAAATCGTGGCTTCAAAGGGCTCGGGGATCATTGTCCAGCGCCGAGGCCGTTTTGCTGCCCGAACAAGTCGCTCAACGATAGCCTCCTGCCAATGGCCTGCATGGCCGGCCCGGCTTCTGGGCCCTGGTCGTCCGCCATGCCCACGGACCGAACGGCCTTCCAGCTCTCCTGGATCATGGCTCCGTTGATCTCCCGCGTCTCATCCTTGTCGTTGTGTATCCAGACGCCGAGCACCTTATCGCCCTCGTCCCAATTGTTTTCGACGCGGAGGATGACGAGATCGCCCATGATCTCGACGTGGCTCACCCTCGCCAGGTCCACGACCAGGTTGTCTAGCCCGCGGCGGCTGAGGACGAAGACGCACGCGCGCGGCCGGTGGCCGACATCCTCGGGCAGCGGGCTCTGCGCGCAGACGAACAGGGTGCCCTCGATGCCGGACTTGTCCCAGCTCTCGGTGGCGCTGTCGAAGGTGTATATGACGGCATTGGCGGCGATGCTGAGGATGCTCTGGATGGAGGGGAGGTAGCGCTGCAGGACAGAGAGGTTGAGCTCGGTGTTGGTGCGAGGCGGCGGGGGAGCGTATGATGCCTGCATGGCGGCAGCGTCGGACTCGTAGTCGGAGACGGCGGGGATGAGGTTTGAAGGTTGGCGGTTGTGACGCGCCTTGCGCGGTGTTGCTCGACTCATGGCTGTGGTGGACGGTTGCCGGGTCAAGGGGCGGCTGCGAGTGTCCGTGTTCGCTTTGTGTTCGCTTTGTGTTCGCTGTTTGGGTGACGGGGCGATAGCCTTGCAGTTACCTGTCCACCGACAGTCGAAAAAGAGGTGTAAGTGACGATGCTGCCCTTTCTGGCTTGCTTGCGACTGTATGCGGGACCGTGAAGGCGGCAGATAGATGGTGCGATGTGATGGGACGTTGTTGTTCCACATCGGGATATCCACACAAGCCACAGCACAGATGCCGTGCATCTCTTATCGATAACGCGTCGTCGGCGCATTCCCGCGGGCTATGACGCTGTGCGCTCCTCCCCCCGGAGTCCGGATGCCCTCGTGGGGTTCCTCACCATCACAGCCTCCAGAGCTTTCTACCCAGCTTCACCTTCAACATCTGGCTGGCGTTGTGCGGGCTGTGTGGCAGACGTCAATCACGCCACGGTTGTGATATGATAGCATTCTTTATGTTGTTAATTGTGTGTCTACTATATTTGCGCGCGCCCCCAACAAACGAGCCCAGGCCGCCCTTCGACCTCTTACACCATGGTCTAGAAGGCTAGAGACAAGAACATATACGACATAGAAGGCTAGCGGCGCCGCGTTCATTGCTCATCGGCATCTTCCTACCACGAAATGACGACTCTATCGAGCCCGCCGTCGTTGCACTCGGCCGGCTCCGAGCCGGTGCACCTGTCGACGGCTCCGCAGTCGCTCGCGAGAGCCGTCCTCGCCAGACGAGCCGAATACGTGCGCCCGCACAAGATACGAGTCAAGATTGGCACTTGGAATGTCGCCGCGTGCCCGGGTACGGACAAGGACCTGGCGAGTTGGTTTGTCGGCGGCCGAGGCGTCGACAGGAGCTTCGCCGCGCTGGATCTCTCGCACAATCCCGCCGTCGAGCACAGAAAGTCACGCTTGACGGATGGAGACTCTGACTCGGTGTGTCTTGTTGGCGGAGACGATGTAGGCCTCTACGTCCTGGGGCTGCAAGAGGTGGTGGACCTCAACGTGACAAAGGAGTACATGAATCGGGCCGTGTATGCAGACAACGCCCCCATGGAGAAGTGGCAAGCCGCCCTGGAAGCCGCCATGCCCCCGGGGTACCAGCTCATGGCGGCCGAGCAGATGACCGGCCTCCTGCTTCTCGTGTATGCATCTCCGGAGGTTGCGCCGACCATCAGCAATATCAGCACAAAGCCAATCGGGACGGGGCTCTTGGGCTATTTTGGAAACAAGGGTGCTGTCACCACGAGGTTGGTCCTTGGTGAGACGACTCGGATGGTCTTTGTCAACTGCCATCTCGCTAGCGGCGCGGGATCCAACTACCTTGATCGGCGGTGTTGGGATGTGGGACAGATTCTATCCAAGACGCTGTTCGATCCCGTGGTGCATGCTGGTGTGGCCGAGGACGACGGCGAGAAGATTGGGGACGAAGACTTTGCTTTTTGGTTCGGGGACCTCAACTTTCGCCTTGACGGCCTGCCGGGAGATGACATCAGGAGACTGTTGACCTTGCACACGCGAGGCGAATATGACTTGAGCGGCGATAAACCCTCGGCGCCGTTGGAAGGGGACGGCGTCATCGTCATGCGGAACTCGGAGAGCGACGATGATGTCACGCCGCTTCCTTCAGTGCATTCCCGAGAACAGAGTTTTGACTCGGAGACGTCTCTACCCGATCCTGACGACTTCCCAGAGGACCCTAGCCAAGACCCAGCATCGCTGCAGGCAACGCTGGATTCTCTCCTGCCCCATGACCAGCTGAGGAGGGTTATTGCACAGCATAAGGTCTTCCATGATGGTTGGAGGGAGGGCCCCATCACGTTCCTCCCATCATACAAGTACGACGTCGGCACCGTTGGCCTGTTCGACTCGAGCGAGAAGCAGCGCTCCCCGAGCTGGTGTGACCGCATTCTGTACCGGACGCGCAAGGACAAGCAAGTCCATGACAAACGTGTCGAGGAAGAGAAGGCGGCTAAGCAGAAAGACGAGGAAATGAAATCCAGGGGCATCGACCAAGACGACGATGTTCTCTTCAGCTATGACCCGGACACTGATGGCGAGGAGCAACCCAAGGGAAGCCCTGGTGTGGATTACGACGAGTACGATGAGGTGACAGACGACCACGCAACCGACGACGTCCTAACAAAGGAGGGCTTCTTGGACCATATTAACCAGGACATTTACACGTCCCATCAGCGCATCATGTCTTCCGATCACAAGCCGATTATATCCGTCTTCACCCTAGACTACGATGCCGTCGTCCCCGAGCTGAAGGCCAAGGTTCACGCCGAGGTTGCCCGCGAACTTGATAGAGCGGAAAACGAGGGCCGGCCGGGGATCACAGTCGTCGTCGAAGGCGGCAAGGACCACAATGGGAGTGCGGTCGACTTGGGCGAGATTGGGTTTCTGGAGAGAAAGTCGTCGGTCGCGACGATTGCAAACACTGGCAGCGTGTCCGCGAGCTTCGCGTTTGTAGAGAAGCCAACCACGGAGGATGGCGATCCTGCCGTCCCGCCCTGGTTGACAACCTCCTTTATCCGCCCGGACGGAGACGCGACGGAGCATCTGGGCAGAACCGTGACCCTTGAACCGGGAGAAACGGTCCTCGCGCACATCGAGGCCCAGGTTTCTGCCATATTCCACCTCCGAGCCCTCAATGACGGCCAGGCCAAGATTGAGGACGTCCTGGTGCTGCGGGTCGAAGATGGTCGCGATCACTTCATCCCCTTGCGAGGCACCTGGCTACCGACTTGCTTTGGCCGCTCCATCGACGAACTCATCCGCGTGCCCGATGGGGGCATCAGGAAGTTCGTTCGAGACAAGGGCATCAAGGGCGCCATCCCCTACGACTCGGATGTCCACTGCTCGGCTCCCAAGGAGCTGTTTAAGCTGACAGAAGCCATCCAGACACTGGGCGAACGATGCGTAGCTGACGAGGCCATGCTGGAGGACATGGAGCTGCCGCGTGATGCTGGATGGCCCCTGGATGCCTCCACATGGGCGGCCGGGCTGCTGGAGCAAAACTCGACAAAGGCGGAGATTGTCGCTGCGTTGGATACGGACTCATCCATCTTCGAGGCCCTGCCCGCTGAGCTCTCGTCTTCTCACAAACTCGAGCTCCTGTCAGCCGTTCTGCTCCTCTTTCTGGCCTCCCTCACCGACGGTCTCGTGCCGGCACACCTGTGGGCGAAGCTGTCCACTTCTCTCCCAAGCCTGACGGCGTTGCCCGCGACAGCTTGGCCCGACGTCAAGAACCAGGTGCTCGATATTCTCTCGTCGGCCCCGAACCACAGCATTGCCTTTGTGTTCCTGACGTCGACGGTTTCGCGGGTCGCAGCAGAGCTCAGCGCGGCGGTGGCGGAAGCACCATCACGGCTCCCCGGCTTGGGACGGCGGCTGAGCTTCCGGCGGGGCGACGACGACGGCACCAAGAAGCGGCGGGTCAGGGAGAAGAGGTTTGCGGAAATACTAGGGCCGTTGGCCTTCCGCGCAAACGACAAGGACAAGGCGATGAAGGACAAGGAGCGGATCGTGATTGAGATGTTTCTGGGACGAGAGACGGGTGGCTAGGCGCACGAGGCGAGACCAGCTGCCGGGCAAGGCAAGAGGAGGAGCCGGAGCCGGGCATGGTGCCGGCGGTCTAGGCGCTGATGATGTTTCGATAGATGAGGATTTCACGAAAGTGTAAGCACGGCATTAAACGGCGGCTCTGTTGGGTCTCGCTTGGGAGGATATGTGGGCAAACGGTAGAAGACGGCAACACTGGGCAACCATACGAGGGAGGGCCGGTAATCAGTACTAAGGTACCTTGTGGATAGTACACTAGCAGGCAGCAGAGTCAATTACTTACTACTCTATGTATGTTTGTGTTGGACTCGGTTACATCTGACGGCCAAAGAGGCTGGAAACTGGAACTGCTTTCCTGGAAGGCGCCGAAGTGCAGACATCCTTCCTCGAGTGAATGCGGTCCCAAACGAGGCCGACACCGCATGACATGACGACGACGGTCAGGAGGCTCAAGGCACGCACACTCCTTCGGCTGCAGCCCGTCATCCTGGTCCGGCAACACCACGCTCGTTTGTTTTGGCGGCTTGCTGTGCACGCCAAGGCAGTGACTGTTTGTCTCGCCGCGGCGTCTACGTGTGCTTTATACGTCGATACGACGAGCGGGCCCTGCCTCTCTTGCTTCCTTGCCCGCTGTCGGAAAAGACAAGCCGTGAATCACGCCCCTCCCCGGCTTCCATTGTCGAGCGACTCGAGCTATTGTCGAGCCGCGCAGACATGCGGTCAATCTACCTAGCTCAGTCTGCTCACCTCGCCGCTGCCAAGCACTAGACCACCGTGCCTTCTTACTCTCCTTTCTTCGTCACGGAACGCTGCTGCGCGAACACATTCGCGGCCTGATCGAATGCCCTGACACGACTGCACCTCCCGCGGCACTCTGGCACCGCTGTCTCTGCGTTGGAGGCACTCGCTGCGAGATATTTCGACACCCAGCACACATCACGCCTTGGTTCGACATTCGCCATGCGGTGGGGAGCAAAAGTCACCGACACGACCAAGATTTCGCCCAATGGCCGTCGGCTCTTCCTTGAAAAGGTGGAAGGCATAATCAACCGGCTTCATGGCCTACGCCGCAGGGCCATGCAGCACGCCTCTCTGCAGTCCACTGCTGCCTTTGCGGCCGAAATACCACTCCCTTGCGCGTCGCCTACGGAGCAACATGAACTGAGGGACACCTCGATAGGAAGTGGCCCTTCTAAGGAGCAGGCGAGTCCTCCACGAGGCTCAGATGAGCTTGCATGGTCGACTCGGGATGAGAGCCAAGCGTTGGCGTGCGACACTTGGTACTGCGACCAACCTGATGCACAGGAGGAGGCCTTTACGATCCAAGGCACCTGGCTTGAGCTTGCCAACCCGGTACCTGATGTGCCTGATTTGTTTGGCTGTCTTGCCTACACCTACGCCGACGAGGAGAGTGCTCAGACCTCTGAGGAGTCTTTGGACGCGACGAGCGACTACGTCTTCTTCGGCAGCGAGGGCTTTCAGTACGAGTACGAGGCTCCAGAATTTGCCCAGTCACAAGACAGCGACCATTCTGTGTGCGCAGATCAGGGAGCCACCACAGACAACCCCGTGGAAAGCAAGTTACGCAAGGAACATGTCCTTCTCGCGCCGTGGGACCAGACATTTCCAGGCAAGCTGGAGCGGTACTTGGACCGCTGCGACGATACAAGGCTCGAATCAAGGTGCGGCTTGCCCCATCACGCTCTTGACATTCACTCCGGCCTTGACTCGTCATCCTTGGTTCCCGGAGATTACCGCCCCCCCATCTTAAGCTCCCACTTGCTCCGACTCCAGAAGGACATTGAACAAGTCTACAAGCATCGCCGGAGCTTCAGCCAGAGCATGTATGACGTCAAGAGGTCGCTCAGGTGTCACCAATCCCGCTAGGACGTGGAAAGGTCCGAGGGCGATCTGACTTTTGTCATGAAGAGCCGTGGCTACGGGAGCCCTTTGGCGGAGAGCATCACGGCGGACGAGGCATGGCCAGAGGATGACTGGGGATTTACCTCTGTGCAATCACGCAGAACAAGGCTCTGTGGCGGTACCGAGACGTCTGCTTCAGAGAATGGCAATACTGGGGACGCTGCGGCGAAGAAGAAAAGCCCCAGGGCCTCGAGGAGGATCCGCTGGTAGATTCTTGGAGTTCGCAGGGCGATATTGGGCAAGATTCCTGGGGCGAGGAGGCAAGGTATGTCGACTTGAAAGTCGGCGCTGAAAGGGAGGTTGGATGCATAGCGGGTTGGAAACAGCCGAGGGCAACGTACCTTGGCGGCACGCCCATAGGCTGCCAAAACGTTGGCGCTTGCCGAGATCGACGAGAGAACGCTCTACAAGACCGTGGCGCGGGGGCTCGGGAGTGCCTTGGTCCGTCTGTGAGAGTCCCCGTTGATGGTATGTCGGCACAATGATTTCACTAGGTGGTTGAAGAACACACCCATGTCACTGAATGCCCGTTGGCAACGTACTTGGTGCATTTCCGTTTTAGGCACAGACCCCCTCCATGTCATGTTCGTCATGTCTATTCATTATATATCCCCATCTGACATCCACCGCCCTCCCGTGGCACGACGCTTTCCATGCCTTTATATCAAGGCTTCCGAGAACCCCCTTTCCTTCATGCATTCAAAACGCTGGTTCTTGTTGCATGTCTGGCTTGCATTTTTCCAATTGGGATCCCTGAGCATCCCATCTCGCTCATATGTGTCCAAGGCGCCGGTCCGTCGATATCGTGCCTCATGCGCGTTGAGCCTTGCACGGCGCTGCCCAATCGAAGCACGTGAATGGATAGGGTATTGCTATTTGCAGAGATAAAAACCTCTATTTGCAGAGAAGACTTTAATTCTCAGTGGTGGCCCCGCGCAAGCGCAAGTGTACCTACTGTTGTTAAACCTGCTACCTTTGCCGCATCGTTCCACAACGCAAATACGTGAGCCTAGCAAAAACCTCGCAATGCGCAAGGGGAAGCTTGCATACTGTTTGAGTCGGGTAAAATAGTGATGTTTTAAGATTTCGTGAGCACAATTTAATATCTTCTTTACCTTCGATATCTGATGAATTTCTGGAGAATCTGGCGGCGGGCACGGGCTATAATGGTCCAAAATCTCTCTGCAAATAGCAATACTCATGGGATATCAAAGGTAACCCTCATTCCTTGGCAACGAAAGTGACAGAACAGGTGACGGAAAGCAAATCACCCCTGTCCCCCCAACCTCTGGGAGCGTAGGAGGGCGAGCTACGACTCGTACTCGCGCTCGTACGTGCGATGGGGGCGCCACAGCTCCTCGAAGATCTGAGAGACCCAGTACAGAGGGTGGTCCCAGTCGAGCTGTGCTTGGCATCCGTCGTAGGGAGTGTCTGAGCTGGCCCCAGGATGGTCATCCAGGCGCTTCATGTGGCCGTTGTTTTCCCTGCATTCCTTCCACACGGAGAGCTGCCCGCTCACGAGCGGGTCCACCAGCGTGTCCATGACGAGCTTGTGCTGCTCCGAGGACAGCTCGCCCATGAAATTCTTGTGCCGGGTCAGAGGCTCGCGGGGGTTGGGCCAGGGCCCCCTGTTGTAGTAGTGCCAGTGCATGAGGATGTTGTTGCAGCCGGCCTGGAGCTCCTCGACGAACTTGGGGATCGAGTAGCGAAGCTGCTCCCATCACCAGACGTGTTAGCCGTTGAACGCGAGCCCGGTGAGCGAGGGAGTGAGTGGGTGGGGAAACGGGTTGACATGTCGTACCTTTGCGCCGTGGTTGTTCCTCGCGTGGCGGTATCGGTCGGCGCTGATGAAGCTCGCTTCCCGCAGGAGGATGAAGACGCAGAGGTAAATGGTCCACCACCAGCGTGACTGGCTGCTCGTCATGTAGACCTCGAGGCCCGTGAGGACCCGGTGGGCGTACTTGCTGAGCAGCTTGGTGGAGTTGATGCTGTCGAACTGGGCGAGGATCATGCGCGGGAGGGAGACCTTGCCGTACAGCGGGTACGTCTCGTCCTTGGTTTCGGGCCTCATGCCGAGCTTTTCCTCTCCGCAAATGTACGCGCTGCCGGTTGTATGCCCTGTACACATTGGTCAGCCTCAAAGCGCGGCGGCAGCGAACGATGAAGCGCGACTAACGGATGGCGAACCAAAGGATGAAGAGATTGCCGAGAAGCGTCTTCTCCGGGTTCGGCTTCTTGCCATCCGGTCCCTCCACCTCATCCTGTGGTGCTGGTTAGCATCCGGAACCGTATTCACCTGATAACTCGCCGTCGCTACCAGACGTACCTCGAGACTCAAGTAGTGCTCGACTGCCATCGTGTAGGTTCGCTGTATGACGTTGGGTGCAGCCAGCGGCAGGCCACGCAGTTTCGCCGACGGCATGCTCTGCTTCATGATGGATGGGATGGCATTGTCAATGACGTACTTCTCAAAGTAGTTGCCGGTGGTCCAGATGTTGGCGAGGCAGTACGGCTCCAGCTCCTTCTTCTTGCGCACTTCATCCCCATGGATGCCTTCTCGGACGGTCCAGTAACGCGCCGTCACGTCGCCGGGCCGCGCGTTGAAGCGCACGACCTCGACCACCAGTGGCTGGTCGCAGACTCCCAGAGTGAAGTGTATTGTGCGGATATCCTCGGGGCTAACCCGGTCTCCCACGTCCTTCATTGCCGTGCCGTCCCAGCGCGTCGTCAGTTTGAGCCCCCCTTTGCGGAAGAGGACCGTGTCCGTCAGCTTGTTCCTGTAGCATGGGATGTGGTGGATGGTCTTTTTGGAGTCCTTGGAGTAGTTCTGGCACTTCAAACACTCCGCGTCTGCGTCGCGAGGGTCGACTTCGCACTTGGAGCAAGTCAATTCACATGTATTGTCAAGACGCTGTTCAAGTCGACCGCATGCGGGTACACTTACACGGCCCTTCTGGATTCTACACCGTAGACACGCCTTCCTCGATCGAGTATCGGCTGTTTCTCGCCGCCTGACCTCATCAAAAGCTGAACGCTTCTTGGTCTTGCGCGACGTGCCATCAAGTTCCAGGACTGAGCCGAGGTTCGTGTTGGAAGCTGGTTCGGAGTTGATAAAACCATAGTGTAGACCGTGTAGGTCTTCAGCGTTTTCCGGCAGTTCCTGCTCAACCCATCCATTCTGCCCCAATGTGCCTTGGCCCGGAGCCGCAGCGTATGACACGGCATATGTTGATGCTTGGGGACCGCACAAATCGACGTCCTGCCCCGATGGCATAATATCATGGACCGTGTTGCCCTGACTGGCGAGTTGAGGCAGATGGGACTGTTCGGTTACTAGCAACGAGGAGCCATCACCTCCGAGCTGTTGGTGAAGCGGATAGGTATCGCCACCGCCCATTGTGGGTTGAGCTTGAGAAGGTGGCTCGAAGTTGAACTGATAGATTCCGTACCGACCCAAGGCCTCTGATGGATGCTCAAACTCTGTGATTTGCCGCCCAGCGTCACCTGGAAACCCGTTCTGGATGGGGGAAGCTAGGGAGTGAGAGGCGAGCACTTGGTTTGCGTAAGATGTGGGCGACAAGGCTGTTTGCGGTTGATAATGCAGCAGATGCTCTCCGACACCGGATCCCTGGCCCGAGGCGGGAAGATGATGCGGCGGGTTTGGATGCGTCACTTGGAGGCAATTCGTGACACAAGCCCCCGTTGAAGCTGCTGTGCCACTGTTGATATGTCCTGGACCCGCGATTTGGACTTGTTGGGGCAGTAGGTCGCCGTAGTACACCGATTCCGCACTGGGGGCCGCAGTCTGAGCCGGGCCGAGGGGAGGAGGAGGAGCAGGAAGAGGAGGTTGATGGTGGTGGTGATGAATGCCGGCTTCCGTGAGTTGACCGGATACAAGAGCAGGAATCTGATGCTGGAAGGATGGTTCATATAATAGTAGTCCGGCCGCGCTGCTGTGAGACTCCAAGAAGCCGTTCTCACCTGGATCCTGACGGTGGCCGGCGATCGGCATGACATGGGGGTCGCCATGGCCTGAGGTCTGGGCGACGACAGGGTACGGCATACAAGGCTGGATGGGCTGCATATTGTGATGCTGACTTGCCTGGGCCAGAGTACTCGTACTCGTACTATGATGGAGTCGAGTATCACGATGGGTTTGGAAGCTTGGCAGGTTTGCGTTGCACGGGGGCACGAGGGCCGTTGGTCCAGACCCAGCTGTCTCGGTCACACCTGTGCCGGGGTCGACGGGCCAGGAATAGTGAGCTCCGTTGCCCGACTGGGCCTGCTGGAGTTGGATGCTGACGTCGCGAACACGGCCAGAGGTATTCATACTCGAAAGGGCCCGGACGCCATGGTTGGCGTCGGAGGGCTGCTGAGCGCTGGCGACCCGCTTGCGCTTTGGTCGATGTTGGTCCTAGCAGAAGAAGAGATGGGTCAGAAAGCCCAAGTGGTGAGACGACGCGCGACCTAAGTCTTTGCCGGTCGAAGAACCGACCCCGGACCAGACGGACGTCGACGCAACGGGGGAAGGGCGAGGAGGTGCGGGTGACGGCAATGGTCACCTCGCTATTTATTACCCACTCTTCCGGTCTGCCCCTTGCGTGGCCCTCGTCGTCTCGTCAAGAAACCACGAGATGGGTACGAAGTAGGCACGGAGCGCGCACGGAGTAGGGCCCTGCAGCTATGATAGCACTACCATTGGCATGCAGCGGGTGGTGGTTGTGGTGGAGGGGGCGTGTCTGGTAGCACTTGGATCAAGGGGCCGTGTGGGAGCCGACAGGCGCAGAAGCGCAGACGCAAACGACAATGGGGACGATGAAACAGACAGAGGATGGCGAAATCGAAATCTTGGCTTACCGGAAGGCCTGGCCGGCCGGCCACTGTCTCCATGATGGTGCTGCGCTGCGCCGCTGCGCCGCGCCGTTGGGCCCCGGCTGGGGTCACGGCGTCACCCGTCACCGTCACCAGACGAGGGGGCTAGCTTATTGCCTGACGGAGTGATGCGTCACACAGTCGAGGAGGACTGCGCAGTTACTCGTATGTGCTGTGCGGTGCTGTGATGCGAACGGCGACGGGGCCCTGGATGGGTGGGTGCGGTGTGGAATGACAAGGGGGGCATATGCCGTTGTACGACAGTCTTGTATGCTGTGTATGTACGGAGTACGGGGCATGTACGGATAGTAGTATGTAAGGCCAGGCATGTAATGGTAAGGGTTCGCGGCGGGGGCGGAGGGAGATGGAGTGTGTGTGTGCGTGTGTGCGAGAGAGAGAGAGAGAGAGTGCGGGAGGGCACCAGGAGGAAGGGGGATGGATTCGAGATGGGACGGCGGCTGTCAACGGGGCCGCAGAGGGAGACAGGATAGGATGGATGCCTGCCCGCCTACATGAACTCGCTGTGCGTCGACGTGAGCTCTGTAAAAGCAAAACTTTGCAAAGAAACAACAGTCAGCGCCGTGTACTCCGTACCTCCGTACCATACATGTGCATCACTGTATACCGTCTGGTGCGTGGACTGACACCGGGTGGCTGGGGGCTGGTCCAAGAAGGGGTTTGGAGGAAGAGACTGGCAAGCCGCGTCGAAAAGACTCAATCAAGGCTGCGGCTCTGCTGGGGAAGGGACGCATCGCATCGCATCGCATCGCATCGCATGGCTTCCGGGTGGCCAGGGGCTCACTTCATCACTCACTGATCATTGATGCCAATGGCCCGCGCGCGCCGCGCCAGGTCGTCGGCTGCACTGGCGCACGTCCTTCGTACCCGGTACGGCCTGGCCCAAGCACATGCAGATGACGGATCGAGTATTCCAGCACGGAGGCCGTGTGCTTGCGCTGCTGTATCGACGCGGGAAAAATCGTTCGTCGGGGTTGTTGAGTGTCCGACAACGTTGGTTGGCTGGCTGTGGCGGGAGAAACGAGACAGTGCTGCCCCCTCCCCGGGGCGGGGGCCATGAGATGTGACTGCGCAAGGCTGAGTGAGACCCATGCGGCCACGTTGCATAGGGCATTCGCCTATGTAAAAGTACGGAGTTGTTACTCGGTACTTCTTACGCAGCTTGTACATGCGGGTTGCGAATTTCGTCTTGCTCGTGCCTGTAGGCTGTAGTCCCTGGTTGCCAGCCACGACAAGTATGATGCACCATCTCGTCACGCTCGGCCGAAACGCCTGTCCCGTACACACGAGTACTCGTACTTGGTACCGGAGAGGTGGCTCTCCGCACTGTCCCGGTCTGTCAGACTGTCGGACTGTCGGACGGTCAGGCTGTCGGACGGTCAGACTGTCACGCTGCTCATCCACCTGGGTTGCGCGGGGTGAAGGCCCAATCGCGTATCCTGGCAGCGACGGGGCCAAGCCCAGCCTTCACCGGTCGAAATCACGACGCCCGTGCCTGGCTGAATGGCAATCCATTGTTACTTGTATATTCACCGGGTAGGCTTGTTTGTCTGTCCGCCGGCGTGCGTCTGTGCCCTGTGCTGCGTGGTGCGTACGAGTACGAGCACTCGTACCAAGTATTCGTAGTCCGTACTTGTGTCATGTACGAAGTACCTACGCAACGCCGTCCGCCGATGTATGCGGGTGCAGAAGCAGTCGCTCGCATGCGTCTGGTGGTAACGCGCTTCGTATCCTCAGAATGAATTGACCGACACGAATCAATGCCTATATAGTATCAATGTATCATGACGTGCGCGTCAACTGCTGGCAAACGAGGCCCCTGCCCTGGCCTAGTGCGTATTTGTCGATTAGATCCCTGCGGCCGGAAGCGAAGCGAGGCGGGTGTCGCGGGACGGCACGAAGCATACCTTAGTGTATGGACTAATTATTATCACTAATCTGCACCGGGGCCTCTCGGGACTCTTCCGGCAGGGGGGCCCGGGTCAGGTTGGGTGCTTCGGGCCATGGTGGGAAGCTGCCAAAGAAACCCAATTCGTTTGCCATTGCTCCCCAATTCATTTTTTCTTCTGCTGTCCTTCTTCCGTCCTCACAACATGCCACAGACATGTCAATATGCATCCCGTCACCGGTCGTGCCCTCCCCAACATCTTTCGTGATTGGATCATGCCACAAGAAAATATCAAGTTCAGCGTCATTGGTAGATTCATCTATCCAGTCAGACAACGACCTGAATAGTTCGCCCCTTGGCAAACCGTCAGTGCCCCAACTCGCCAACCCCCCTTGCCTCCTAGGAGTAACCTGGGATAATAACCGACTTTGTTTCGCCGGCTATCACTCTCATTCGATGGGCTGTAAGCCGTGCGCCATTACTCTTGCGTCCTCGAATCACCAACCACGCCAGCGATGGAGACCTACTTTGAATTGCAGCGGTCCCTGCAAGGCCGCACCCATCTGAATAGTCTCGTAGCAATCAGAAAAGGGATGGACGGCATATGCGGCCCGCTGCTTGACATGTTGGCTGCATAGACGTCCAGACTACCATGGAGATCGATGGCCCACTCTACTTCGGGGAAAAGAAATAAAGGCGGCTTCATCCAGGGCTGCGAGCTGAGATTTTGCTCGTCTGTCTGTCTCTGTAGAGTTGCCACAGCCTGTCCGTGGCTCGAGACTGTCTACAATTCCCAGCAACGGTCCATGCAATTCTGATAAACAACTACGACACTAGAACGACAGCATGACGTCGAGCACCGTCAAAGAAACAATGCCACGCTTCAACGCCCATGAGTCAACGCACGGCAACCCTGTTGTCGACATGGCCCGAGACGAGGCTGTTCCAGAGCTTCCTAGCGTTCTGACGGGGCCTCTCGTCTGGACAGGGGCGGACTTCAAGGATCAAGACTCGTACACTGTGCGACTTTCTATCGAGGACCTCAAAGAGATCGATGCCGCTCTTGAGACCTTCAAGAGTACTACCATGGTACAAATATGTCTTAAATTCGCAGGTGGAGCTAACAGCCATGGCAGGTCTCGGCCTCGATGGCGACGAAGTTTCGCAAGCCAGCTTTCCGCTTCCAAGCCTGGCGTCTCGGCTTTCAAAAGCTGCAGAGACACTTCATAATGGGCGCGGCTTCGTCGTAATCAATGGTCTCGACGCTTCGCGATACTCTGTCGAGGACGGCATCGTCCTGTATCTTGGCCTTGCCGAATATGTGGCTGACAAGAGGGGACTGCAAGACAAGAGGGGCAACGTCTTGTGTAAGTCGATTCGCTATACAGTTTACTGTGTGCATATGTCCTCAACAAAAGTCCAGCCCACGTCACCAACTCGAAGCTTTGGGACGTTCCTGCGGAGCAGCGCCACGGCATCCACTCCAGCAAAGCCCTGGTAAGTCGCCAGCCTAGACTTTCAGAAACCGCAAGCATGAGGTGCTGACACACCCTGGCTGTAGCCTTTCCACACCGATATGGGCTGTGATATTCTCGCCTTGCAAGTCCGCTACAGCGCGCATAGCGGCGGCTACACGTATCTGAGCTCCGCGTGGGCCGTGTTCAACGCTCTTGTTCGCGAGGAACCCGAAGTCTCCAGGAGCCTCTTGACCCCCAACTGGCCGGTCCAGATGTAAGAATCTTCTGTCCTTTACAAACACTGCAAGTTTGGCAAGCCAACGGTCATCTATCTAGATCTGGACGAACTAGTCGCCACTATCTTGCCCCGGCATTTGCCATCCACGAGGGACGGTTGATGGCGAGCATGGACCCGAGCCGCTTCGGTCAGCATCCTGCCAGCACGGATGCGGAAATACCTGCCCTGAATGCAGCCCAGAAGCACGCCCTGGAGAGAGTATCCGTAGTTGCCAAGAAAACGGAGTTGCAGCTAAGGCTAAAGACGGGCGATCTTATGTTCCTCAACAACTGGGCCATGCTTCATCGTCGGGACGCCTACGAGGACGACAAAGACTCGTCGCGCCACATGGTTCGACTGTGGCTTCGAAACACCCGGCTTGGCTGGTCAGTTCCTCCCCAGATGCTTCCGCCTTGGCAGGCTGCGTACGGAGAAATGTCCAGAGCTAAAGCGCGGATCTATTCCCTCTATCCAATGGCGACCTACGTGATTCCAAAGTATTCCGCAGGATCTGCGGCGTTTATGATTGAGGATTCGGAGGAGTCGGACGATGATTCAATGATCAAAGGGTCTGCTTGCATCAGCCGTTGGTAGCAGCGTTGAACAGGGGGTTCGGAAGAGCATCGAAGGAAGCTACACTGGCAAATTGCAGTCTACAAGTTACGAATTCATGACGTACGCCAGCCCTCTCATATCGAATTATGTCCCGTTACAAACCGTGTTGCTTCCCTAAATGTAGGAAAGTGTCCCATGATGTTATGTTTACTGTAGGGAGAAGACACTGGACGCCAACAGCTTCTGATTGTGCTCGCCAACCCGCATCTGCTTGCTTCATTGCCTGGTATCGGACCGAAAGTATTCGTCGACCCGTTTCTGCATCTCTTAGAACCTTACATGTATCATCTAGTCCGAGCATACCGGTAGTTAACTGCCGTTGACATCTGGACGTCCGTGATAACGCCACCCGGGCCCGGCCTCTGTCATATGCCACCACGGGGGCAGGCAATACCAAGACGATTCCACCGCAGGGGACCTCGAACGGGCAACCGTTGACGCGGATAGGCCATGGCGTGCCTGTCCAAATTCGGTGGCGCACAGGCTGGGTTCAGGTGTCACGGCATCTAGGACACGTCCGTCCCATCCCCTTTTTGTATAAAGCACAGGCCATGCAGGATACCAAGCACACTCACTGCGTTCCAGTGTCTCCACATTTGAGCTCGCGTGTCATGGACGTCAAGTCATGCTGCGTGCCTCAAATGGGTCGCGGCCGGCAAGGGGTGAGCTGCGGTAGCTCCCGCTATCAGAAACCATATCGCCTGCAGGAATACTACATGTTGCGGGGCGGGAGTCACACATAAGCCCTCAACTGGGGCAGTGGTAGTTTATTGGATCGCCCTTTGAATTTCAGAGCACGCTCATGGGCCCCTTTGGCAAACCTTATGTTGCTCGCAGGGTACGGAAGGCTGATTATGGACGAAATGCAGGGGGCGTATAGATTTGGAATTCTCCGAGGTGATTTATGAAATGAATTCACTGAAAATGGTATGTGCTGCTGAGACGGGGCCAAGCTGTAAGTGGGATGCATGCTCTGTGTAACTCAGGGGCCTGGAGCAGCGTCTACAGTATCAAATAGCTGGCATCCACCGAAGGGGGAAATTTGAACCAATACTCGGGTCTCAAAGGATCAAGTCGTCTGCAAAGAGGATGAGTCTACGACGTCGGGCTGCCAAGACGTCCACCGGACAGCCCTTGCCGGCTCTTCATCCGCCTGCCCCGGGATAGATGCACTCTCCCAGCATCCCATGTCTGCTAGCCCAGCCGCCATTCCGACACAAGTAATAGCTCACAAATCTGGCTGCTGTGCTGCAAGTTCTTGTATAGTCCTACTGATGCTCCGTGAACATACGGCCTAGGGCATGGCTCCGCACGATGAAGTCTAACTAGATGTCGTGCCAGCACGACTCGACATGGGTTCAATTGCAATTCCTGGCCCGAGCTCGAGCTTGCCGAAATGGATCTCTGCTGCTTATCCAGTGCCCCAGGGGCACAAATCCACAGGTCGGTAGAAGTACATGTATCCCTGATGTCTTCAGATCCCCGAGCCCTGGCGGCGTTGGGCACGAAGATGTTGATGCTCCATTCCCACCAGCGGGTCGGATTCGCTTCGACAACATCTTCACCAATTCGAGCTCCCCCTTTTGCTAAGTTACCACATTCCCACCCCGATAGTATCGACAAAGTGTGACAGCGGTATGTGTCACGAAATCGGTGTTGATTCTTCGGCTACACCACCGAGCGGACATTGGACCAACGGTGATGCTCGTGTTCGCGGGTCCGCGGATGGCGATCCCGAGATTGCCACGCGCGACATATTCCGCCGGGGTGGAGCTCCTGATGTTGAATTGCCATTTGCTTTATGCAAAGGCAGAAATGGCCATTGGGAGAGGTCAAGCCCCCCTTCAGCGGCGTGTGATGGCCAAGCTGGCGTTTGAGACACAGCAATAATACACAGGGGGGTTGTTTAAGAGACCACCCACTAGTCTCCGCAGTCCGTGCTTTAGAAGTATACCCCAGATATTGGAATTTTACATACGGTGCACGCCCATTGTGCCCAGCCATGTCTCGGCAGCAGCCACGCAGGCTGATGTGTGCAGGCAACACAATGCAGACCTCGTTCTCCTGAGCCTAGATCCCGCTAGCGTCATCTTGATTTCATCCAAGCTTCAGTATCTGTCCCTAGTCCAGTAGGTACTGCCAAACCTTTCGCTACGTCTTTTCAATATCTTACAGCCAGCGTCAGTATCGAAGCAACTTAGAAGCAACCAGACCAGGCCTCCGTACCTACTTACCGTTCCGCCCGCGAATGCCCTGTGACAATCTGCCCCAACGCCGCGCGGAAATGCCGCTTGCTTGGGGTCCTCTTTCAAGTTATAAACCACGCATGCCTTAGGAAGTGAGGCCAAGTAGTGCTGAAACTCGGTGGAACAGCTGGTGACGCCTCGAACTGGGCAACGCTTCGCGCCCTCTGTGGCTCCGCCATCGACGGTTCGACTCCATGGCTCCTATCCCTGTAACTGAAGCCTCTTGTGCCTCCTCCTCGAGGAATACAGCCCACCAATTTAGTCACGGTTCCTCGGGAAACGTCCAGTTGAAAGCATCGACGAATAGCCAGTGTGCCTGTCCTGGCCGTCCAAGTCCATCATACCGCCGGATCGAGCAGCCTATAACGTCATTACCCATAACACTGCGCAGCCCCCATAACCACGCACACATTACGATCTCACCTACCACGCGCAGAATTGATTTTCTCCACGAAAAGTAACTCAATTAAACTAATTTAACTAGAATACATACTCTATATCGCTACGGTCCGTTTAGGCAATTTGGATTGCTTCCTCCTTGAGATACGGGCTGTGGCGCTCTTAATAACGGTTTGCCGCTTATTCAGCCTCGAACTTAGCTTTAGCAATCTCTGGAATCGTAGCGAAGGTATCGATAGGGTTCGAATTGACTGCCTTGCGGCCAGAAGGCTGCTTAGCATCTAGCTTAGCCTCGAGATAACCCCCCCTTTTCTTTAGTGCCACGATTATGCTATTCTTCTGGTCTAGGGAGTGGCCCGCCTTCGTAACTACCGTACGGAAGCCGCGATCAACGCCATCGAGGTTCCGGCGCAAGAGATCTAGCTAGGCCCGGACTTCCTTGCTATCGCTAGGAGTCCACTACTCTTTATTTTTTAATCTTCTATCTCTTTAGCGTTAAGGGGCTGTAAGGCTCTGGCACAAGGGAGAACTTGTATGCTGTATTACTGAGAATCTAAGCTTAAGGAAAGACAGAAAGAGAGAACAAGAGCTATATGTAGTCGTAGGCGCCGTGGGCACCGGGGTTGCCTGTGTGCCTGGCTGTAACACGCTTGTACGTCTGATGCTCGCATTGTGACAGATCCTGGTAGCCCGAAACCCGGATTAGATATTCTCCTTTGAAAAAGCTTCCTCTAAGGCTACGCGATAGGCCTGGATAAATCGCTGCTTCTGCCGTGGCGCTATGATCTTGAAGTCGGCGAGCCTAGCGCATTGGGTCTCGAATCTCGCCTTGAGCAGCGAGAAAACGCTGATATCGAGGGGTTGCGTGATATGCAATAAGTGCGCCGGTAAGTAGAGAAGTTGAACCTTATTAAGATACGCCGTATACATGAACTTCACGCTAATGTAAGTCTTTGCGCTGTCGAGGACCAAGATCCGCTATAAGGACTAATCTTCCAGCGCTGTCTCGGGCAAGAAGACTTCCTTGAACCATTTTATCACGATATCGCCATTAGCCTAGCCCGAGGGGCTATAGTCATTTTGTTGAGGGAGAACGAACACACCAAAGGCCGAGTGCAACGAACGTCGTGTAAGTCGTAGAGCCTGTACCTGCCCAAGCAGACAGCTATTAGTCCACGACACGGGTTGTCGTGTAGTCAGAGCGCTAGTTGCCGTGTAAGTCAGAGCAACAGGCTCCGTGTAAGTTAGAATAGCAACACAGCGGCGTATAGGCTATAGAAGCAATGCCTATGTGAACAGGTCTTTCATATCGTGCAAGTCAAAAGCAAAAAGGCAAGGAGAGGCAACTACGGCCGTCTCAAAAGGTAGGAGGAATTAACTAGGATTTTTTATTATTAGAATCTCGAAAGCTTACGAACGTTATGACTTGCGTCGATGCGTGCATGAGGGACCATCTATTCTTAGGGACACAGACGTCTCTCTTATTAAGCAAAGCTGAAAGCTTTGCGATGCAGAGGGTACACGGCAAGTGCCCGAGCAAGCAGCTTCCAGCTTTGCTTCTTTATGGAGAGGTATTAAGGTTACGGGATTATCCGCTCTTCGGATATTGGTCGACGGAAGAATCCCGTTCGGTTATTGGTTAAAGTTATGCCGAATGTTAGCTATAAGGTATCATATACTCGTATCACCGTGCCTTCCTCGTGGAGTCGTGGTGTTGATGCCACGGTGCCACCAACCCCGACGAGTCACTCCAACGAAGCATCATCAGTTCATCCATTACAATACCGTCGCAAGTCCGCCTATGTTATCTATCGCAAGCCCGCCCTCGGAGAGCCGCCAGAGGCATAGCCCGCTATAGGCGAAGAGCCCGCTATAGGCGAAGAGCCCGCTATAGGCGAAGAGCTCGCCGTAGGCGGCCCCCCGCAGGGGCCCCCCCAGGGAGGGGGAAAATCCAAAATCCCCTATATAAATATGGACTAATTGTTTATAGAGTCTCGTTGCTAATAGCCCTGCTTCTCGGTTAAGAGTAGCGCTACGGGTTAAAGGAAGGAAAAGTCGAGAAAAGTCGATATTGCAAACGAAGTTCTCGATTCACTACCCCTAATTC
This sequence comes from Tolypocladium sp. Sup5 PDA-1, assembly GCA_000750105.3. Taxonomy (NCBI): domain Eukaryota; kingdom Fungi; phylum Ascomycota; class Sordariomycetes; order Hypocreales; family Ophiocordycipitaceae; genus Tolypocladium; species Tolypocladium sp. Sup5 PDA-1. Next base: position 84,411 of record JPHH03000084.1, read on the forward strand.
CGTGTGCTTAGAATCGCGTAGCTATGGGTTAATCTAGCAATAGGTTTTTTATCCTCTTTTCCCTCTTCTTCCTCCCTTTACGCTATGCCTCTTTTCTCAAGAGACGAGACTACGAGAGACCCTTCCTTTAAGATACGACGACAACGAGACTGATAGCACGATAGCTTCGGCAGCCGCCTAGCCGCCCCCTAATCCTCCGTTTAGAGGCCAGGGACCTAGGCACGGCCAAGGCGATCGTGCCGACCACCCTCTAGAAAGGAAGTACATTCTTTGCAAGAGTACCCTCCCGGATAAGGAGTTCGTCAACTTAAAGGATCTATCGAAGCGGGCCCTCAAGTATTTCTCGTACCGGCCTGCCGTGGCTACCCGTGCCCAAGACAGGGCACGGCTGCCGCCTGCTTGCCTGCTTGCCGGCTGCCTTGCCTTGCCTAGCCATGCCGGCCCTGCCTGACCGTTTTGTCAAGGGAGAACGAACATACCAAAGGCCGAGTGCAACGGATGTCGTGTAAGTCGTAGAGCCTGTGCCTGCCCAAGTAGACAGCCGTAGGGTCCAAGATACGAAACGTCGTGTAAGTTAGGTCGGCGGGCGCTGTGTAAGTCGGGAAAGTAGACGCCGTGTGAGTCGGGCTACGGACTCCGTGTAAGTTGAAATAGCAAATGCGGCGGCGTGTAAGTCGCAGAAGCAATGCTCGCATAAACGGGTCTTTCATATTGTGTAAGTCAGAAGTAAAAGGCAAGGAGAAGCAACCACGGCCATCTCTAAAAGTAAGAGGAATTAACTAGGATTTTTTATTATCAGAATCTCAAAAGCTCATAAACGTCACAACTTACGTCGATGCGTGCATGAGGGACCATCTGTTCTTAGGGACACAGACGTCTCTCTTATACCTACAGACTCGTCAGGCGTTCCAGTGTTCCTCCTCCTTTTTTTTGTGTTTTCCGTTTTTCTGGTCAGGGGTCTGCACCAACACCCCAACAAAGTAGGCGCCATAGAGTCGATCTCGTAGGGTTGACTCGGAAAGACTAAACTCGCGACTTGCCTTGCGAATTGGCTAGCCGCTAGCATCCTTTTCGAGCGCGACTTTGATATTGTCCTCACGAGAGAGCATTGCAGAATCTATAGTAAAAATTTGGTTAAAATTGAGCTTGAATTGCGATGGTTATAGTTGAATTGATGAAGAAGGTGGAATTAGAACGCGTTATTGCAAGATGCGCGGTTGTAGGGGCTGCGCGGTGTTATAGGTGATGACGTTACGACGGCGAGATATGTAGCGAGAAATATTGTGTGGCCAGTTCGTCAAACTAGACAGGATGGGCAATTATACAGTCGCAGTCTTGGAAGCGGAAGTCTGGACATGGAAGAGCATTGTCATGCAGCATTGTAAAAGGCTTTCGCCACCGGCTGGTTTTTATCCGTTGATCTTAGGCTCTACCGTTTAAAAGTTCTTATGAATAGAAAGAGAAGGGTGTTATTACCAGACTCTTTATTGGTGGCGGACGTTATGAGTTCCATGTACAGGTGTTGCTCAGCCAGCACGGGAGGCCAACTCTGGACGGCCACAGGTATCTCTCAAATATCGCTCGCCAATCGCTGAAAACAAGTACGGAGTCTCGTAGAATAATATATAGAGTGCTAAAGGCAGAGTGATGAGGCCAACGATTGCAAAAACGCCCGAATCCCGAAAGTGTAAGCTGGAAATGCTTCAATGACTGCTAACAGACAATTGGCCGCATCATCTGGCAACAAAGAAGACACTCTCGAGTTATTTGCTTGAAGCAGCGGCTCCAGGTGCCGTAACCTGCCGGCGAGACTTAGATTGACGGTCTGAACCAAGGTCGTCTGGGACGTATTCGCAGGGCTTGTTCAGTCAAACGCATAACACAACCAAGGCTCGGCTGCCTGACGAGGGATGTATGTCGTGCCCATGTAAGAGATTGCACTAATGCGTGAGTGAAGTCAGATCCCTGATGGATTTTCCGCTGGGGTGACTTGCACATCGTCAGTTCCGCCCCCGGGACAAGGACGAGGATCGGTGAACTCACCGGCACGTGGCTCGACAGGCCGGGCGAGGCGGCGTGACAAGCGCTGCCCATCAAGTACCTGGGCATTGAGTTGGTAAAGAAACCTGATACCCAAATGATGACAGCAGAGGGCTTAGCTGCGCTAGTACTTCGAAGAGTCCAGAATAAGCACTAAGCACCGGCATCCCGACGGCCCCACAAGGTCCGCTCCCGTCCGCTCGGGTCGGGTGCGTCCGGCCCGGATCCGCTTTACATCCGCTCGACACCACGGCATCGATGGAAGACACATCGGCGATGGAAGGTCATTGCTCACCATATCGCGGCAACCATGTGCATCTGAAGCACTTCTAGATTGGTTGGGTCTATAAGAATGAGGTAAAACATGCGTCTCTGCCTACGCAACCATGAATACATACGGCTGTGGCACCCGTAATTGCACAGCAGCGGACGGCTCCAACCACCTCGTGGACCACCTCTTCACCTTCCTCCTGCCCCAGAGTGAGCATCGACTATGGGAGTTGAGCGCGAGCCTGGCTGTGTTGGCAAGGGCTTTGCCTGTAATATCTCAGCGCGATCGGAAGTCGGCCGTGAGTGCCTGCTCAGCTGCTGGGCACTCCCTCCATGCATAAACAACACGCACCGAGCATGGAGTCAACGCCCCGTAATCTCCGTGCTTCTGGAATATTCATCGGTCTCGCCAGCAAAGGCATGGGCTGCCAGTATCCGCCGTGTATCGTATGCGCTCTTAGAATGCTGTGTCATGTGTCATTCATATCCCAGCGTTCATGCTTGTCCCCGAAACTCATCAGCTGCACATCTTCACCAGCGTCCCACCGCAAAACGCAACAAACTTTGCGTCGATCGCTCGTCGAAGCCGGTAATGCCTGATACGTGCTCGGATGCCTGCATCGTGCAAATCACCTGATCAGCGTCGCAAACCTGTCCCGTCTCGGGGTCGCTGAAACCGCCCCTGGATCGGGCCATGGACATCTGCAGCGATCGATGGAATGCCCGTTTCACCAGCAAACTCTCCGTACCGAGACGCCGGCGTGGGACGAGACTGGGAGATGTGCCGTCGCGGAACAAGGATCGAAGAGCAGAGACGAGGAAGAGTCGAATCACGCACCCAGTAACGTGCAAGTGCGCAGGTTTGAAGCCACAGCTCCCGACTGAGCGCCTTTTCTCAGCCTTGCAGGAATGGGTGTGCCGTGGCCTTTTCGGACCGACCCTGCAGGCTAAGGCCAGCCTCTTTGTGGAGGAGAGGGGAACAGACGCCTCTCTCCGCATTGTGACGAGGGAAGTGGACCAACCACAGGGTCGTCCTAATTGTAACGGCCCTCGTTTCTTTTCATAGATGAATTTTAATGTTGGGGTTTGGCTTTGCAGGGAGAAGAGAACGAAGCGCAACAAGGGCCACAGTTATTCGCCAAGGACGGGTAGAGCCGTCAAAGTGACAGTGGAGGAGGCGGACGGTACGGACTACGGACCATACTGTCTCATTGCAGGGCGCCGTGGCAGTCAGTCGTCATGCATGAAATAGGAGCGCAAGCCCTGGAGCTCCATGCTACTCGTACATAGCCCGTACAGTACTACTCCGTACTACTTGGTATTGTGAGCGCAGAGCGGCGCACAGCAGGCACGGCGCCGCCGCATTTGGCTGGTCCCATCAGTCGCGGCAAGCAGGGAGGGACCGCTTCTGTGCCAGCGAGCTGTGATGGACAGACAGACGCAAAGTGAACCGGTCAAGAGACGGGCCCGTGTTGGTCGTGTATCATCGGTAGCCAGGTCTCGCCGAGCTGGCCTACACATTCTCGTGAGGAGAGAATGCGACTTTGACATGCAACTTTGCTGCCGCCCTCCCTCCGAGGCGGCATCGTTGTCTCCAGGCACGGCAGTTGCGCCGTCTCGCCGTCTGCCACCAGCAGCTTGACTGCCGCACAAGCGATTATTGGCAGGGGGCCGGCTGACAGTATCCTACTCGTATTCTCGGTTCCTCTGGTGGAGTGTCGCACGTGTGCTCTCCCGTGCCCGTGGATTCACGATTGCCGATCTGTTGCAGCGCATCGAGGCCGCAGGTGATCCACGCGCGCAGGACCACGGGGAATGTGCAAGGCCAGCAGTATTGCCGTATCCAGAACCTGGGTCCCAGTGATCTATGCCGATCAATTCAAGAAGCTAGACGGCTACCCGTTGCTGGCAGATCGAAGACAGCAATGAGGCGGGTCAGTTGATGTTGGTGGGACAGGCTCCCGTGTCCGTGACCAGGCGTCGGGTGCTGACGAAGCAGAAGCACGGCTCGACATCAGTGCTGCGACCCAGCGAGCTGGCACTGCTGAAAGTCACCAACAAGAGGAGAGGGCGACATGTCGTTGTCTTGTGTTCAAAGGGAGCGCACTTGCGCTGGATGCGATTGGCGTGCTCGAGGGTCGGTGCCTCGTCCGCCAGCTGCAGACTAGGAGCTCGGGCATTCCAACGCCGGCAACAACAGCACCCGGACGGCTCCAAGGCGGGAGCAGAAGCAGATCTGGCTTCAATGCCGTCAGCGCCAGGAGATGTCGCTGTCAAGCACAGGGCCTGTCGAAGCTGGGAGCATTTGCGTTGGACAAGGCGTCCGAGTCTGACCCCTAATACCTGTGGCCTGTTAGAAGCAGGCATTGGTGGCGTACTCGTATGGCTGGTGTGTTCTCGCCGTTTGGTGACTAGTGGAGCAGGATGGCATTGAGTGGTCGCACTGGAAGGTATCAGTGTTATTGCACCCTCAATGCGTTTCCTGGTGGATATTGGAGAGTGGCCAAGGTGCCCGTGCTCCTGCTCGTACTCCGTACAGTGTGCACAGACACGGTCTGTGGACGAGACTCGGCGGCAGAATTTCACAGGGGCTCAGCAGGGCGCCGCCTTTTGTGTGACAGGGTGGTACGGGGTGTCTACCTCTGGATGGCAGAGCAGTGCTGCCTGCAACAAGTGGCAACGGCGTGTCGTCGCTGGGCACCGCTGGCGGGCAAGCTGAGCCTCCCGGGCTCGCCGGCGTGATCGACCGTTAGGGGAATTCGCGTGCGTGTAGGATCGCACGGTACGACCGCGAGGATCCTAGGTTGGAGCAGACAGTGCCTTCAGTGAATGCACACACGGACTACTATCACGCTGCACAGTGTGTCTGGTCTCTGCCACCCTCCCGCTCCTCCTGCCTCCACATCACCACATCATCAGCCCAATTGGATGCGCTGCACCCGCGCCAGCCAGGTCGCCCTCTCGCTTCCCACATGCTGCGCCGTCCACTCACGATCTCTGGACGACGCCAGGCTCATTTCTCATGGCCAACCTGGCTGGGGAACTGGCTGGGGCGTTCCCTCTTCTGGCCCGCCGCTCCGTGCTCACTCTGCGCATTCCTGCCTGGGCTTGGACTCGCAAAGTCGATCCCCCCGGCAGGCCACCACGCACTCCATCCCTCTCCCCGGCCGGCCCCCATGCTGAAGAAAACCCACCCGCGCCCACTCTTTGCTCGCTGCGCTCGCTCTGTCTCCTCCATCCCCATCCACGTTGAAACCTCTGCCAGCGATCGACGACAGACCTGTGACGACTGCCGGGCTCCATCGTCGCCCTCTGCTTGCCCAGCGCAGCGTCCTTTGACCACGACGACGCTCTCCTGCAAATCGATTCTTGTCTCGTTCGGCCTTTTCGCTGCCCCCGGATTGCCCCGACGAACAGCCTTCGGCCCCCCGCGTTTGGGCCCGCTTGGAAAGGGCCGAATAACGCCTGCACGTCTGCAGACGCACACGGCGTCCCCCGTCTTCTCTCCCTGCTTCCAGGCCACGCGAGCTTGCGCCAGAGAGTCTAACTCTTGCAACCTCCCCGCAATATCCCCAAACTCTGGGACCCGTCCAAAGTCTCGTCTCGAGGCGGTATCGATAACCGCCTCTTCATATCTTTTCTCTTTCTCGCCCAGTCGTCGGTGCTACCCTCAGGCGACCGACGACCGCGCGCATCGAGAGGAGAGGCCGCCGAGAGATTCGGAGATTCGTCCTCTTGCCGGAAACACCAGTCCCCCGTCGTCCGCCCATCATGGCCCAGGCCATCAAGAGGGCCTGCGACGCCTGCCATCGTCGCAAGGTCAAGTGCGACGGCGTCAACCCGTGCCGCAACTGCTCCTCCGCCCAGCTCTCGTGCACCTACAATGCCATTCCCCAGAAGAAGGGCCCCAAGGGCTCTCGAGCCAAGGTCATCAGCGAGTTGAGGGAGACGCAGCGACAGACCAGCCTCTCCGCCAAGGTCCAGAACCGAATGAACGGCATCGCCTGCCCTCCCGCGAACCCGAGCATGGGGCCCACGCCGGGCCTCCTGACCAGTGAACTCGTCAAGGAATGCGCCCAGTTCTTCTTCGACAACATGTACCCTCAGGCACCCATCCTCGACCGCCGGCAGTTTGAACAGCAGGTCCTGTACATGGAGCAGAACCGCGACGCATACTGCCTCATGACGTCGCTCTGCGCCTTCATCATGCTTCAGCCGGGCATGTCCATGCCGCCGGGCGATCCCTACAACCTCGACATGGTGCCCGGCGCCAACATCATCTCCAGCCAGCTGCTCCTCGAGGAGACGCTACGTGTCCGCAAGGGCTACGAATACCTCGACTCCGTTACCCTCAACGCCCTCGCCACAAACTTCTTCATCTTCGGGTGCTACTATGGCCAGGAGATGCACGAAAAGGCCTGGTACTACCTCCGCGAGGCCACGACAATGATTCACATGATTGGAATGAACAAGGAGGAATACTATATGCAGTTTGATGCCGCCGAATCCGCCCGCCACCGCAGGCTGTTCTGGCTCTTCTTTGTCACCGAACGGTGAGTGATGCGTCACCGCACCCTATCCCTCCTGCCGCGCCAAGATCCGCTGGCTCTAACATGTCCCCTTTCCACAGAGCATACGCCATTCAACGCCAGCGTCCCATTTCGCTCCAAGCCACAATTAACCTGCCTACTCTCGGCGACGACCCGAGTGATCCCCAAGCCCATCAACTCAACAGCTTTATCCTCCTCGTGAATCTGTACCGGCCATTCGATGACGCATTCACCGCAACATGGAGCAAGACCAAGGGCCACCTGTCTTCCCAGTACCTGAGTGGCTTGCAGAAGCAGCTGAATGATCTCGTCCAGTCGTACATCTGCCAGGACGCCAACTTCAACGATGTCCACACCAATCAGCAGTGGCTGAAGAGCACCGTCTGGCAACTGACCAGCGGTGTCGCCAACGGCGGCAGCGACGACTCCATGTCGTTTCAGTATCCCATGCACATGTCCCGGGAGCTCGTCGTCAACATGGCTTCGCAGTTCCCTGTGCAGGTTGATCTCCTTGGCCCCGGATTGGTAAGTCCTGCAGTCTGAATAAACCGAGCGCCCCGCTGACGGGCCGTAACAGATTGAGAAACTGGTAGAGATGACTTCGTCCATGACCGAGTTCCTCTCCATGCAGGCCCCGTCGCGCGACCCGTTCGCCGTCGGCCCTCGTGAACACTTGAACCAGATCATATCCATGGTTGCCATGTCTCGCAACGGCGACCATCGCTTTCTACCATTGCTCATGAACAAGATGGGCGAGGTTCTCCCTCGGATCGCCAACCCCATGCTTCAGAACCCCCCCGAAAACTCCAACCTGGCCAACATCGACATCTTTGACGGCTTCGGCAACGCGGGCATGGCTCAGCCGCCGAACCAGATGCACATGCCCATGGGCGCCGACTATGATCGAAAGTTTTCCGTCGAGGACTACGAGAAGAAATACAATATGGAAATGAATGGGACCACTCCGGAGTCTGCCACGAATTCCAACAACTCCAATGGGTCGCCGTCTATGCCGCAGCAAGGCTCGTCAGATATGAACGGGTCATTCGTCAGCTCCCCAGGCATCATGTCCCCAGGCATGGATTACCCCCACGGCATGAACGGGTTTGGCTGTAACGCGATGTCGGAAATGGTCATGAGCCCAATGGGCGACTCTTCTCAATCAAGTTCAATGAACCCATCCCAGGGGCAGCACCAGCATACAACCCCTGGCGGGCACGACGGCATATCGCAACACACAAATGGAATGACCCCGCAAAATATGCGCTCCCAGGGCATGGGCACGCCGTCGCATCCGATGAACTTTCGTCAACCGCCGCAGAGACAAAGCGGCTTCCACGTGCCACCAGCCCCGCCGCAGTTGCACCATGTAGGCGAGTTTCACGGACTGCTAAGAACAGGCTCGGACGGGAGCACTTCAATAATGCAGGTAAACCCAATGAGTGGCGACATTGACTTTGGGGCCATGAGATGAGAGAGCTCCCCGTCCATGAAGCTGTTGAATCCCCATACCTCATGAGCCTCTTGACGACTGGTGCGTCAAGAGGAGGAAACGGAGGATTTCCACCTTGTATTTTTATCCCGTCCTTCGCTTCCTTTTCTTTTCCTTTCCTTTGTTCAGGAGGTCCAGCTCGGGCATGGCTACGACCTGACGAAGGTGGCGGACGTGATTGGAGACGGCTGCTCCCCCTTCAGCAGTGCTGAGCAGACGGAGTGGCGTTGTTTGGCTTGAAAAGTTGGCCTGTAGGGGTTTTCCTTTTGCCGACTTGGCTCAAACCGCGCGGATCTTTTACCCAACAACCGGCGGGATGCATGGAGGGAGTCTGTTTTGGATTGCAACGGCGATGCAGGAGTTGATGTGAAACAGATCTACAAGACTGGATGGACCTGAAGGTTTTGAATGCGACGATATGGCCGAGTGATGGCTTTGAGACTAGCGTCGCGCGATGAGTTGGCCGACGATCTCCCTCTTCGCTGTATCGCATTCAGGATAGCAATTTAGATGGCAGAATTGAAACAACTTATAGAAGCACATCAACCAGAGTGCCTTGATTGAGCTGTAATGCCGACTGTACATTTTGATTCGTGAGGGGAGCTGTACGTCTGGCGCTAGGTGTGGTCAAGACTCTGAAGGCGCCCCCGAGATGCCCCCTCAGTATGTTTTGACAGGCCGTCGTGAAGACTTGTCCATCACTTGCAGAGGCGCATGGCTTCTCATCATTTTGTCATCGTCAAATTCAGGACATCATACCTACTTGCGTCAGTGAACACGGCTTGCGGCCAACGCGCGTCACCTCGAGGGGTATCTCATCTCGGTCACAACACCAAGCCTTTGATATACGCCGAACCAGCCGCCATCCTTGCTATGCGCCCAACCCCCCCAGACATTATCCCCTAATACTTGCACTCCATTTTCGAAAGGGCTTCACACATGATGAAGAACCAGTCAAGCATGGCCTCATCGCCTCTTGGCCGTCACGGCGCCCACGGCCAGGACCTCGACCCGCGCAGCGTACAGGCTCATGAGGTGGCATACGGGGTCGCCCCAGATGACGCCGCGGAGCTGGTCTTCGTGGCACGTCGTGGCCACGACGCCCTCATCGAGGCGCTGCTTGACGGTCTTGCGGTCCGCGGGCGGGGCGTGCGGGAAGCCGCTACGGAGAACGACAATGCGGCCGGCGTTGCGGAGGGTCGCGGCGGGGACTGGCCACGACACGGGGGCGGCCCGCGAGCTGGGCTTGTCGGGTTTCTTGAGTCTTTCGCGGGGCTTTGAAAATGGTAGTGGTGATGAAGTTGCTGCGGGTGGAGGAGGAGGGCTGGCGAGGAGCTCGAGGAGGCTCCTGACGTAGGCCTTGTCGGCCAGCACCACGGGATCGCCCTCGTTGACGAAGCTCAGGAACAGACTCTTGCGCAGCTCCGGCCGGTCGGGTTTGGCGAGAGGCAGAAGGCTCACGGGGGGCGTGCCAAACGTCACGCAGTGGACCCTCTTGAAGCACCCCGTCAGGGCGTTGAGCTCGCTCTCGGCCGCGGGGCTCACGGCGAGCATGTGCATGTACAAAAGAGCGGCAACGGCGCCACCGGCCGAGTGGCCCGTGATGAGGAGGCTGTAGGCGGCACGGCCGGGGTCCTCGCGGAGCATCTGGCGCAGGCGGCGCGCGACAGGGCGGACCATGCTACGCGCGACGGACAGGAAGCCGGCGTGGCAGGCGTTGCCCTGGTCGTCGAGGAAGCGTGTGGGCGGCGCGGGCTCGGAGCGCAGGTTTACGGCCCAGTCCATGAAGGAGGCGGTGCCACGGATGGCGAAGACGATGGTGTTGGCGTGGTCGGCGGGCACAGACTTGATGGTCATGGCCTTGGAGCCGGTGAGCCAGTCCGAGGGGACGTGGGCATGGCGTTCGGGGCCCGTCGGTGAGGAGTAGACGCGGTGCGAGTGCTGAGCGGCGAGGCAGAGGAGAGGCCAGGTGGGCATGTACCTGCAGAGCATCTGACGTTAGCTTCATGGCCTTTTGGCGGCTGGCTGGAGGCGATACAGGGCGATGGAGGAAGTGGAGAGCATACAAGGCGAGGGGAGGCAGGTTCAGGGGTAGCCTCGAGTTGGCATAGAGGTCGACCTTGGAAAAGTAGTTGCCTGATACGACAGCAGCGGCGACGTCGGACGTTTGCAGCATTCGGGGATCGGCATGGCTAGGGGGGCGTTTCTTGGAGGAGGATGGTTTCTTGCGGCTGCTGAAGCCCCGTGATCGATCGGTGGACGACGGCTGGTCTGGAGGAGGTGAAGCCGAGAGCCTGAGCTGAGATTGAGAAGGCTGCGGCGTGGACTGGCACATGAAGAGGTCCCTCTCGTCCCCCGCGTACCGCTCACGGTCGATGAGGGTCATGACATCGTCAAAGCGTCCGCATATATCGTTGTACACTGCATCCGTCGAGCCATGGAGCGGCGTGTCAAGGCCGTCACTGCTACGACCGAGGTCGACCATGGATCCAGTCCACCGTCCCAGACTGGAGCCACTTCCCTGGATACCCTGCTGTGGCTGCGGATACTGCGGCTGGCAGGCTCCGATGTAGTAGTGCTGGTGGTGGTGGTTCACCACGACTTGAGGTTGATACTGTGGACCGGGAGCGGCGCCCGGAGGGGCGCCCGGAGCCAGTGGTCCCCATCCCGGAGACGGGGCAGCGCCGAACTGCGGCTGGGAGAAGGCGACATAGGGATTCGAGCACGGGGCGTTTACTGCAGGAGCAGCCGTCGCGGGACGCGCGGGGAGGGCAGGGGACGAGGGCGTGTAGAAGACGTTGGGGGGATCCGCCAGAGACGGTCGTTGCTGGCGCTTGGCCGCCTTGTTGGAGCTGTCGCGGGTGAAGAAGCCCATTGTGCAGCGGGAGTGGTCATGTCACGCCCAAACTCCAGGCTGCGAAGTGGGTGCCGACACGAAGAAAGACGCGGCGGCGGCGGCATAACCTCTACTGGTCCCGGCTTGAAGCAAGGTGAGTCGATGACGATGCAAAGGACAGAGACGTGAGTGAGGGTTGGCGTTTACCGAAGCACGGTATTGAGTTTCCTGCCTCAGGCACCTCGCCCCATATAGAGCGAGCGTCCTATACGGAGTAGGAGACCTCTAGTCCGTAGTTCCCTCCTCATACGTAGCTTTCCATAGCTCATAAATACTAAGCTCTTTCACGCCTGTCAAGCACATGAATCCAGCGTCCGTCCGCCGCTTGCCCCAGGGCCCACGGTCCACCATTCGGCTCCGATTCCAGCTGCCGGGGGGGGGGGGGGGGGGGGCTTGGCCCCCCCCCCCCGCGCCGGGTATGCCCCCCCCGGGGGGCCCGCCCCCCCCC